>JAMLFY010000005.1:19067864-19191864 GCA_030441495.1 Dalbergia oliveri | reverse complement strand
AGTTAGTAGTTATCATGAATGATGATGAGGAGTTACTCATCACAATTTGTTATTTTTCTCAACTTTTATTAGATGTTAGTGTATGAAAATTAAATTTTGTAAAAAATTATTAATGTATGTTGTATATTGTTACTTATAGAGTACGTCTGTATTGCTGCCTATTACTATTTTGGAGCAAAAGAAATTGGACAAGTGTCATGAAACATAACAAATATTATTAGAATTGTCAAGTGTATCTAGAGAAAAATGTAAAATATTATAAAAATATCATCACTTAGTAAAAATTTCGAAAATATTTTTCTATCTAAAGAAATTACCAAACTACTCTTGTCTTATTAATAATGACAAAGATACCGTTATTTTAGAGGACGTTTGTTTCAAGATTTAAAATTACATTTCCAAGAATGATATTCTTGAAAATATTTTCCTAGATATTTTAAACAAATTATTTGTTTAGCATTAAACATTTTCGGGATTATTCATTGATATTCCCATAAATAAATTTAAAACTTATTTGTTTTATAATATATATTCCTAGAAGTATATGTCATAATTTCCAAAATACCCATAATATCTTTATTATTATTATAATCCAAAATAAAAATTACACTTCTAGAAAAGAATATAAAATTAACAAGTAATTTTTTTAAACATTTATTCATCTCAATCAATATAATAATTAGCAAAATTTTTTGAATTGAGAGTATAATGAGTTTATAAAGTCAAATAAGCACGGGCAAATGAAAATTGTGGAAGAAAAGTCAAATAATTGAGGGATACTTTTGTATTTTTGCATAATAATTATCATTTCCAAGTTATAGGAACTTTTATTCCCACATTTCATTGTGGGAATGATACTTACTAAATTGTTGGCAAAAAAATTTTCAAGGAATAATTGATATCCAAGAATAATTTTGTATAATAACTTGTAACAAATATGAGAACATATATTCCTACGTAGTTATTTTCGAGATCAACTAAATATATCTTGAAACAAACATCACCTTAAATAGCATAAAAATATCTTTTTTTAATAGAAAAAGAGCCCTTAATCTTATGGCCTAAATGTGTCTAATATAATTAAGAATTTTTCTTAGCAGCCAATACATGTATAACCCCATTATTTTGAGACACGCGTAATGAATGGAAGCACTTCTTCTATGTTTTTGCAGCACCCACATGTTCTGCATCTTCTAATATTTTCACACGTGTTAGTTTCCCTATCTTGTTTCTCTAATTTGCTTCTTGTTTCTTTTTCTTGTGTCTAGAAAGAGGTCATGGACTGGATGGAATCTATGAGAGCAATGCAGTATCATTTTGTAGAGAAATCTAATATATCTAACAAGTCCTTTGTGCCAGAAAAACTTCGTAGAGAGCCAAAGTTCGTCTCCATCGGTCCCCGATTCAGGGGAAGTAGAAGGGACCTAGTGAAAATGGAAAAGACCAAATGGGAGTGCATGTCATCTCTTCTTAATAGAGTACAAGGGAATGCAGAGAGTAAACTTGCCGAGTGTGGGGAACTTATTTTGGGCTAAAAGAAGAAGCTCTCGCAAGCTATGTGGATGCTCCCAAACTGATGAAATGGAGGGACATGGCCAATATAATGTTATATGACGCTTGTTTCGTGCTTGAGCTTCTCAAAAGTGGGTTAAGGGGTATGTTCTTAGAGTCTTCTTTGTCATTGGAAGAGTGTAAAAAGGTGTTGAGTGATTTGTTGGTGTTGGATAACCAGATACCATTTTCCATTCTTAGAAGGTTGTATTGCCAACTTTTCGATGAGATAGATGACTGTATAGTAACTCTGGCGCTAAATCTCTATGGCTACGATATTCCCGATAGGAGCCTTCTCTCTGAAGACACCAAAAATGCCTCTAACTTTGTTGAACTTGTCCACTCGTACATCTCTATGGACCTACAGGATGGTCAGGAAAGCAATCAACTTATTCTGGAAATCAGAGAAGATAAAAAGCCCGTACAACTACATCGATGTGCAACCATGCTTCTAGCTGCTGGCGTCAAAATCAATCTTCGAGATCCCGAAGTCGTCGTCCTGCAGGGGGGTTTCGATTAGGATAAGATTCAACTCCAGTAGTGGAACACTGGATATTCCAGCATTGTACATCATTGAAACAACGGAAGCACGGTGGCAGAATTTAATTGCTTGGGAACATCATAAAATGGAAGCAAGTGGAACAAGTAAAACTTTCATATGCAAATGCACTTCGGCCGCTTTGTTTTTCAATGCTTTGATCTGTTGTGAAAGTGATGTTCAACTGCTTAAGGACAAGGGAATCATACTGGATTGGCCGGACATGAGCAATAAAGATCTGGTAACTTTCTTCAGTTCAATCATACATGGAATTAATCAGGACAAAATTGATCCTCGTTACAACATTTTTCATTTTGATGACTTGAACAAATATTATAGTCACCCAATACGTCGCCACACACAAATCCCGTAAAGATTCTGGCATTATTTGACGGGGTCTCCACGTGAAGCCCTTCGTGACCTTCACAACTTCTTGAAGCGAGGTTACAACTATGCTGTTTCCCTCATAACTATTCTCTCTCTTCTTCAGACTATTTATACAGTCCTCAGCTATTATCATGCCAAGAGGTGATTCTCCTGCGTTGTTTCAGTCTTTTTTCTACATGGAATGCTAATGTGATCAATAAATGAAGCCAGCCACTTGCACCGAAGAAGTACTGAAGCAGAGCGACCAAGTGCCTAGCAGACTAGCTTTTTGGCTGATTTCCATTTCTTTTTCTCCCTAGCTATCATGTATGTGTGTATTCTACTGTGTGATAAGTGCTTTATTTTAATGAAGTGTTGAAAAACTCAACCAATGTAGCTTATTATTTGCTTCAATACTAACATTTTCTTTGCCGAAAATATTAAAAAAATTCTGCTTTCCAATTAATTTAAAAAAAAAATTTCCAATTTTTTTTTCTTTCAAAGAAACAATAAACCTCCTCCACTCCAACTTATGTTTGTCGCACTCCCACTGGTAAAACAAATCTACAGTAAATTTTCTTTTCAAGTCTACACTACACTTTATGTAGTCGAGGTTTTATAACATAATTTCCCACTATTACCGTATTTCAATGTTCGACTTTTATTATTACTGAATTGCCACTATTTTAAACCTTTCACAATAACTCCTCTAATTAATAACAACACAAGTGGACTCGACCAGATCGGACTCCTCTCCCTTTGACCGGAAGATTCCTCTATTTGTTAAGTGTTTCATGTAACCGATCAGAGTTTGATACTCTTGTAATTATTTGCCAATAAGTTATATTGCTCCCTCATAACTAACCGTTCGGTTACACCTCCAAGACATATCTTCCAATCGACCCTATATATTCTTAAACATTCAATCATCAAAGCATGTTCCGACTGAACACAAAGCTTTCAACACTCAAAAAGTATCTTATATCCTCCGATTGGTTTGTTTTATTGGCTGACTTGTCAGAAATCTTGTTTGGACCAACAAGTTAACAATAATTTTTTTTATTGCTGATTTTGTTTTTAAATCATTTTTCCTTCCCCAAACGTTGTATATAAGCTAAAGGAGAATCAATTTACACCAATGTAAGAATGCACGATCATTTTCACTTTATCTGTCAAGGTATTTTTTTTTTAAAATATTTGTCCATTTGTTATTGTATCATAAAAGCATTAAATTCTCTTTTCAAGTACTACCCCTATATTAATTAATAGTGTCATTACTTACTTTTATTTTTTAATAGGGGTAATCTAATCCTTTATACTTTTTTTATATTATTAAGATTTATTTATTATGTTCTCAATATGTGCATATTTTTTATTTTTGGACAAATAGAGGAAACAAGAAGTATAATTTTTACACTACTTAATATCTTTTTATTAAAGAAGTCACTTGCAAAATTTACCATTATATTGGAAAATCATATGGTAGATATGCTATGTTTGTGCACTAACTCGTTAAAAATATTAAAGCATATTTATATTCATTATATGTTTTTAGGGTCAATCCACCTAAATTATGAAGGTGAGTTGGCCCACCCTACTTCATTTTAGGTAGGTCTGTGGCTTGTGGGTAAAATAAAATGAGTTAAATTTACAAATTTTTTCACATAAGAAGAAATTTATGATATTAGTTATTGATCTTCTATCTTTAACCATCATTCTAGTTTAATTCTACATCCACAACAGCACTACAAAAAAAGAGGTAAATTATGATTTTTTTGGGTAAATTGTAGCGATTATAACCGCCGTTTTTCACAATGATAGTGGTTCAAAGAACCGTCACAATTTCCAATGCCATTCAATAAATTACAAAAAAACGGCCCAATCACTCCATATCAAACATCATTATTTGACTTTTTACAGAAATTTTTTGCCAAATCTAAACCCAAACAGATATGCCAAATGGACATGAAAATTCACATAAGGAGGAGGAATTTTTCAACAAGGAAATGCCATAAACAAAGAGGTGTTTTGGAGATTGAAAAAATCAGAAGAGAGCATCTAGTGGTATAGTTTCTTCTCTACTTTATTGTCTATTTTCTCAATTCACTAAACATATAGATTACCAGTAAAACAACCTCTGGAACCCACACAAATCCATAAGAACCATATCCAACCACATCATTCCAAACCAAAAAAAAAAAATCCAACCATATAAGACCCAATCATTCACAGCCAAACACAATCAAAGAGTTCAAAAAGTCCACATACAAATGACAGTAAAAGGCAATAAAAACTGAAATCAATGTGAGAAATAAAAGGAGGGGAGGTGGTTCCACTCACAGCAGCCACCACAACGGAGCCTCATTGACTTTTGCCGCCACCACTTGAACCAAGAATCATGGCCACCTCAAAGCTTGTGTGCGACCTCAGACAACTCAGCCACAGCCATGGTGGAGCATAGCTGGGAGCCACACGGCAACCTCTGCTACCACTGTGGATGCGAATTGTGTTGCCGATGAATCCAGCCGCATCGCCGTTATTCCCTTCATAACCACCGCGACCACCATCGTCACCAAACAAAACCACCAACTTTTCTACCTGAAATCACGTCACACCACCCTGCCCCACCACCTTCTTTGCCTCACCGCTCGCTCCGTGCACCGCACCACCCCGATGCGCCATCGTGCACAAGCCGCGCCGGCTCCCTCCTCCTTTTCCCTTGGCTGTTGCCGCCACCCATATCTTTTATCCCTTCTGTTTTTGTGAAGCCCCTTGTTTCTAAATTAAGGATTGGGGATTTGGGGGGTATTAGGTTTCTTAATTAGTTTTGTTTTGCTTTATTATTTGTGGTGATTTTTTTTTTGTTTTTGGACCAGCATTATTATTTGCTTTATTATTTTCTTGCTCCTTGTCTCGAACATAGACTTGGGCTTTTGAAATCTCATTTTAATCTCAGGTTTGATTATAAAAGAATTCTCTTTTCTAGGGTTGATAAGTTTTTTTAAAAGAAATATTTTCTTTTTTTCCTTTTTTTCTTTCTACTTTATTTAAATTTTTAATTAAATTCTTTAACTAGCACATTCTTTAAAATTAGTTCTTTTTAAGATTTTGAAAGTTCCTGTATAGCTAAAGCATAATAAAATTTGAGTTAGAATCTAAAAGTTTCAAAATGAACAAACGATTTATAATATGTGTGTGTGTGTGCGCGTGTATACTCGATGAAAAATTTGCTCAAGTTTTATCCATTATTCCAATTTTGTTTCCATTTTCAAGGGAATACAACTACAATTGTACTAACAAAACAAGTTCCAAATTCAATTGAAATAAAAAAAAAAGCACAAAATGTGCTCTATTTATCATATAGTTCATTGTTTTTATTATAAGATTAAAAAATAAAGAAATAATGCATCCTCTTAAAAGAGTTGACATTTAATTTGAGCTTTCTATCCTCATTTTCTGAGTAGTGAACGAAAAAATTTCAGTTCATATTTTTTAATTTTTTATTGATATATATTTTTATAAATATTACATAATATAAATAAAGAAAATATTTAAAAAATTAAGAAAATTGTAACATGTATCATTAGATATTATTACTACGTCACCTATCTAGCTAAACTCAAAATTGAATAAAATGACTAATTTTGACCATTAGTGTAGTTTAAGCATCTAATTAAAAGATTTAGAAGTTAAGGTATCTATTTATAACTAGCTAAAAGTTTAAAGAGTTGGAATGATCCTTTTTTCCCCTATTTTATTTAAAAATAGTAAAAAAAAAGATATAAAAATAGTAATGGTAAATAAAGGTGGCTCTTAACCGCCATAATTTATCCAGACTGCCGTAATTTACTACACATTATGGAGGTTAAATAACCGTCCTAATTTCACCGCAATTGTGGGTTTAAAGAACCGCCTTAATTTCACCGCATAATTCCCATAATTTTTTGTAGTGTCAAGAGATGAATGCATCAATGCCTTAGACCATCCTAAAGGGTAATGAGCTAACCTGGCCGTCGCTATAACCTTTTAGTTTTCTTTCCGTTGTCATAATCTCAGTTTACTGGTTAAGTCGTGAGCTTAGCTCAAGTCCACTTTTTCAAAATTTCATTGCTACTTTTCCAAACTTTACTTTTATTCTCATCGAATGAAATCACCAATATCTTAATCCCCTTTTGAGGATTAAGTAGTGAGTTTGTCCATTTATTATTTTATTTGAAACATGAATATATGCATATCATCATGCAATCATAATAAATCATGGTACAATCATTTCATAACTCATCACTATACATTCACATTATTGTATAACACTTTGTATAACATAGACAATATCTCATATACAACCTTATATAAAATAGTAGGCTTTTCATGCCAAATCTCATGTCATATTTCATCATTTGAAACTGATAAATCAAGTACCCTAAGGTTCTTAAGAGATTACGAAAGTCTTAGTATTTACCCATTATGGAGTCTTTGTTTCCATTCTTACAAATTCTAAATGAATCTCTTTCTCTTAGTCCTCTTTGTACTCTTGGCATTCCATTAATACATTAATGCACTTTAAAATATTATCCTTGGGTATTAGAAGTTCTTTATATATTTTCAAGCTCCCTCATAAGTGTTTTATATATATATATATATATATATATATATATTTCCTCTTGAAGATTATTGTAACTTAAATCCTTAAAACTTTCTCTTTACAAGACTTGAATATTTTATTTACAGTTTGACATTTTTTTACAAGAAAATTTGTAACTTTCTGTATATTTTTTATCTCAGCCTCCTAAAGGTAGTTCCAGATTCCTAACTCATCAAGCTTTCCATTAAGATTAATTTCATCAAAAATAAATTTATGGTTATGTCATAGACCCTTGCAAAGTTACCTCTTCTACCCTTTCAGCACATTGTCCCACAATTTATTTCTTATTCTGTATTTTCATGGTGCAAAGCTTTATACATGACACACATGGATGTATTCCTCTTGTATTAGCTTTCCAACAGAGTTGAAATCAAGTTGTTTTCATTTTGCTAGAGTGAGTTAAGCCTATTTTACTACTTAAAAGTCGATTCAAAGTTTCAGTCTTAGGCTCAACTTTTGAAAATTTATATCTTGGGCTAGAAAACTCCTTTTTAGGTGATTTCTTTTGGAGAGTATTTTACAAAGTGTTTAGTTTATAGGAAAAATAGTTTTATCATGAGATACTGCATATGTTATGAACAATGCTTTATGCAATACCTGCAGGAAAAGCCAGAAAATCCAGCATCTACTATTTTCATGCATTAAGTCACCTTATCAAAGCTAATTTTACATACCATATTTTGAAGCCATATTTGAGTATGAAGACATTATAAAAGCACTCAGAAACATAAAAGAGCATGTTGTATTCTCAAAAACATAATTCACAAACAACCATTCAAATCTTTTGTCAATAACCAAACTTGAGGCATTTTAACCATGGCAATGTTAGAAATTAACAATGCTTAAACAAATAAAAAAGAAGCTCCTACCTCTTGTGTAGAGGATTAAAAATGAGTCCTTCTATTCCAAGGGATCACACAAACTCAAGGAAGACAAGACAAGAAAGCTTCTTTGACAAAGGCTTGGAAAGCTTAGTGTTTTGTGTTAGTATCTTATAAGAGTTAGAGGATGTAGCTCTTGGAAAGCATGGTGAGGCTTCTTTGTGGCTCAGAAATGGAAGGAATTGAAGAGAGTTTGAAGAATATTTAGTGGAAAGATCAAGAAAAGAATAAGAAGGAAAGCACTTGGAGAACTAATGTTTGAAGCATGATTTATGTAAGTATCTTAGCCAAATTTTGGGGATGAGAAAAAGGTCCATGTGTTTATGCAAACATGTTGGCCTAAACTTGTAATTATTAAAGTAGTGGTATTGTAGTAATTTTTTAATCCAAGACAAGGACATTATAGTATTTAAACAATGTTAGTGGCATTCTTGTAATTATTTTTATAAAATAAGGATGTCTTTGTCATTTACTTATAAGATAAGAGTAGTTTTATAATTTCTTTTACATAGTAAGAGTATTTTCATAATTTTAAATAAGTAATGGTATTTTGTAATTATTTACATATTTCTTTAGACGTACTTAATTATTTTAATATTATTTGTTATATTTCTTGACACTTATCTAATTTCTATTGGTTTTACTCTTTTTCATCTTAATCATTAATTAGGATTAACTAATCTTTATAGTTATGAATTTGAGGATGTTACATATACTATAGTAGGTCTAGAAATATGGCCAAAGCCAATTGAATTGAGAGAATTGGAGACAAAATGAAGAATGAGAAAAGCCGGAAATCAATTCTCACTCCTCTATTCATATTTTATACAAAAGTTGTAGGTGTAAGCCTACCCATGCTATATGCATTTTTATAAGGAGCAATGCTGTGTATTTAAGAAAATATATATAGAATTTGTCACAAAAATTATGTTGATTGTTGGATAAAATAAAATAGTATATCTTATTAATTCATATAAAGACTAATAATCATAACACTTCATTCTGGATATAAAATTTTGGAAAAATTCCTAGTTGCTAAGCATTTTCCTTTCACAAGTTGTAACATAAGCAAAATAAAAGCTGCATAATATGCGCAACAATATATCAACCGAGTCGACTGGGTTGGTTCATTTAATTTCTCCAAGGAGCAACGGTACACAAGGTTCATCCTCCAGTAGAGTAGATAATACTATAATAGAGTGTTTGGGGCTAAGTATCTCAGTTCTCATTCTCACTTTATTAATGTGGCACATCAAATACACACACGACCATGTAGATTTACTGATGAGTAACTTTTGAAATACATAACAAACAGCACAAGATACATTTTACTCACTCTAATCATAACCAAATGAAAATAATAGATACTAACAATAAACAAACATCAGATTACACATTAACAACATAATTAAACAGAAACAGGGCCCAACGACAGACAAGAATTATTTCTTTTGATGATAGCTGAGGACTGAATAAATAGTTTGGACAACGCCGATGACAAGTCCGAACGTGACAGCAAAGTTGTAGCGGCGCCTAAAAAATTTACTAAGGCTGTAAAACAAGTCTTCTAGAATCTTCCTCAGACAATGCCATCCTATTGTGGGGATTTCCGTGGCCTTGTTTGAAGCAGAATATTTGTTCAAGGCAGCAAACATTTTGTTATGACTAGAATAATCAACAACAATTCCACGGTCAACTCCCATTGTGATTGAACGGAGAAAACGAACCAGATCACGGTTGCTCATGTTCAAATGGTCCACTATGACTCGCTTGTCCTTAAGCAGTTGAACATCACTTGAACAGCAGATCAAGCCATTGAAAAGTAATGCCGCCCAAGTGCATTTGCACTGCTGAAAGTGTCTCTGCCTGTTTCAGGTAATAGTTCCACCGGAGCGTTCCTCCAATAGTTACTAAACCATTTCTTCCTGTGATGCTCCCAAGCAATGAAGTTCCTCCACAGGGGTTCTGTTGCTTCTGTGATATGCAGCTGCGGAATCTCCAGTGTGCCCTTCCTGAATCTTATGTCAAAGTTGAAACTGCTTATTGTAGGACTAGGCTTCTTAGTATTTTGCCCTTGGCCATATCTGGCGGTTTTAAGGTGACCCCAGCTGCGCGGAGCCTCATGGCACACCGATTCAACCCACCATCAACTTGTTCTTCTTCGTTATTATCTGCCATTGGAAGGCACAGGCATTGACCATTCTCTTCTGGTTTCGGTTTCACTTCCTCATTATCATCATCATCATCCCTTTCCAAGAAGATGGAGGAGTGGACAAGTGATAGAAAGTGATAAGATAAAAGGATATTGCTGTTGTCAGAGTCACCATGAGGAGGAGAAGAGCAGCTTAGAAGAGACAAGGCCATGTCTTTGAAGGTATTAAGAGTATCATGTCGAAATTGTTCCGGAAAGAGTTTCTTAGACAAGTTAATGACTAGTGGAAGTGGTATCTGGTTCTCCAACAGCATCAAATCGGTCAAGGTCTCTTCCATTTTCCTCACTGGAGTCAATAGTGAGTATTCAGCATGAGTAATCAATCCTTTTTTCGATTCATATGACCCGCTTATGGGGAGCAGTAGCAGGAAGCAACAGTCACATAGCATAGTGGTGGCAAGTTTGGTCCTATCCAGCGAGATTTCTTCGGTGTAGCACGATCGTACTAATTCATCATGGCGCCAAATCATTTTGCTGAACTCCTCGTGGCTGCCTTGTTTTGGAATAACTGTACCATCACTAAGAGCCTGTTCAGATCGGATCAGAAGAATGGCCGAGCAGGCTCGTTTGACCCCTTCAATTAGAAGTAGGGGCGTTCCGGCCCTATTGCATGTGGGGCCCATAGAGACAACCTTTGGCTCGTAGGCATTCTCGTTCCACTTGCGGAGTTCATCTGGAACAATGGAGATGCTGAATGCTCTAGTACCCTCCAGTACCTCCACTTCACTAAAACTTAACAATGTTTGTTTTGTAGATTGCCACCATTTATTGCAGTCGTCATCGCCCTCAGCCTGCAATTAACTTTAATTTATTTTAGACTAAAAAGAGATGAATTTTTTTAACATAATAAGATAGATATTACTAATGCGAGTTTATAGGTAATTAGCTATCGACCTTAGTGCCATCCACCCCATTTAGCTCATCTCCCTCAGTGGCGTCCACCTCATTTACCTTATGTTCGTTCTCTTTTCTATTTTTCTCCATATCCTGTGCAAGAACTTGAGTACAAAAAAGAAAGCTAGTATGAACCATGCTTATAGCAATGATAATTTGAAGTATAAGTCTGAATGACAATATTTGCTTTGTGGTTAAAGTCTTTGGATTGTCGAATAGAAAATTTGAATATTATTAAATAACAAATTCTTAGAAAGCCATTAGGATTGGCTAGTGATGAGGAGCTTACGTAGTTTACGATGAGATCATACATTCAAACTTTATTTCCAATATAAAAAAAAAATTGAGTGAAAATTCAATTTAAAAAGGACTAATGTTTTTTATTAAGCGAAAAAATGTAAATATATCCTCACATTGAACTTTTTTTTTTCGTTTCATTAATATTTTCTTCTTATTTCAATTACATTATAACTATATATGTTCACTAGCCTCCCCTTAAGTTCTTTTTAAAACATGTTGTAATTAAATTCTTAAAGCAATCTAGTGTTATTAAAAAATTTAAAAATAGCAGACAATTAAAAATTTAATTGATCACTACTAAAACTTGTCTATTTTCTAAAAAAAATATTTAGGGCAAATTAAATTCATTTCTCTTTAGATTTATGAAAATACAACTCTACTCTCCCTAGCTAGTTCTCTAACCTATTGTTACCTCCCCTGTTAGTAATAAGTATTAACACTCTCCTCTAAATTATTATTAGTTTTTCAAAAATGCCCTCACTCTTATCTTACTTTTAGTTAGTCCTTTGTCTCTACAACTCTCCAAACTCTCCAAAGGCCCCATGATTCAAAATTTTTGGACTTTTTAATTAGTTTCATATCAAGAGAACTAGTTCTTAAAATTGTTAAGTGGACACTCCATATTAATTGCTCCCATTTGTATTATTTCTCAAATACCTGTAGAGTTATTTTAATGATTAAAAGTCAATGGAAAAACATATTAACTAGCTAGAAAAAGCAAGGACAGAACTGCGACACTAGCACTCTAGCAGTATGATTCAAACGACAGTTTAGTGTCCTCGTGCACGAGTAGTTTGGAAACAGATGAATGTTCAAAGTATCTGAAAATGGGTCGAACATGAAATAAGTTGCCATTTTCATGGACAAACATGGTTGTTACATCATAAATCATCAAATCGAAGACAAACATTTGGGTCCATTTGACATGCCTAATAGAATAAAGTTTGATATTATAAGACCTAATAGTTAATATTATATTGTGTTTGGTGTGACATTGTACAAAATACTATATTATATATATATATATATATATATATATATATATATATATATAATATTATCATTTATTTATAAATAGTTTAATTATACATAAATATTAAATAATAATAATAAAATAATAATTTTATCAATTATTTATATATAGTTTTAAAATATATAATATTATCATTTGTTTAAAAATAACTCAAACTATAAATCAATATTGAATAAAAATAAAATAATATTTTTATTCAATATTATTATTTATTTAAATATAATTTTTAGAAATATATTATTATTTAACATCTTAATTTACATGAAATAGTATTTATTATTTATTTTAATATTTATAACTATTCATAATTTCAATAAATTAAAAAAGTGTTAAATGATCTCTTTATTTTATATAATTTATTTTTATTCTAGTATTTTTTATCAAAATTTATTTAAACCTTAATTTAATAATAAATACGAAATTGTAACATTAGATAAAATATTAAATAACTATTTTATTTTTATTTTTCTACTAAATATTATTTATTATTTCATTTATTATGATTTATTTTAATTTAAATAATAATTATTTTATCTATTATATTATTTATTATTATTTTATCAAATAAGAAAAATAAACCTTATACATTAAAACCTAATCAGAACTTATCCTACCTCTCCAGACTTAATTAAATTATCCATTATTTTAACATATAAGAGAGATTTGATAGATAAACTTATATAATACACTGGTCACACTAAACAACGAATAAAACTATTATATATTGTATTAGTTTATTCTATTATGTCTTTACAAATGAGCTCTTGATATTGACAGCAGCCTCAAAACATTCAGATTTAAACTTCCCAATAAAGAAATAACATTCATTTGGTAGTGATTTTTCAACAGATGTAATTTGAACTGAAAAGCTAGCATGGATTTGATTGACCTGTGTGAAGCAGTCACGATTCACATTAAGCTTACAAAATAAGTTCAATTATTTTTTTAACTAGATCGGTTGTTTGTTTTTAGTTAATAACTTACTTTTTTTAATTTGTTAAACATGTGGTAAAAAAAACTTGTAATGAAAGAAGACCAATTCGTTTTTTAATCATACAACTAGCGTCAGGTTTTGTCCATGCTTTTTTTGCTAGTTTATATATTTTTCAATTGGCTTTTAATCATTAAAATAACTTTAAGGGTATTGAGGAACAATACAATTGGGAACAATTAATATGGAGTGGCAATAGATAAATGGGGTCCTTAAGAAACAATTCTTAAAACTGGTTAGTGGATAATAAATCTTTATATCGCTAATTAATAACTAAATACTTTTAATTACAAAGTGATAACATTTTTAATTGAGATAATTGTTATGTCTTAATTAAAATATTTGACTAATTAATTAATATATATTATCAATATATTATTATTATTATTATTATTATATGTAAAATTAACTGTAGTAGCAATTATTACACATATAGGAAATAAGCTTTAAACCCTTCATTTTATCAAATCTATTCAATTAGTGGGAACTTAAATGTGATAATAATCATGCAATTACACTATTGTGAACTTAAATGTGATAATAAGCATGCAATTGCATTGATACAGAATACAAAGAAGCAATGTTGCTATGGGCCATCTATTAATTTTGAGCCGTTAATGAATATTTATTGCAAGCATGTTCCTCAACCTTTAACGTTTCGATAGCATTGTTATTAGGTAGCTATGGGAAACTATAACGCCAGACAAATATTTGTTGCCTTCATTTTTATATACTACATATATGCTTATTGCTTGGAAAGGTTATAGCAGCATCTCAAATATTGTTAAACCTTTAGATTATGTTGAAATTGTATATTGTTTACTGGTAAGTTCTTGGCCTTTTTGCTGCAATGAGTGGGTAGTATATGGTGGTATATTTGATACATGTTGAATATGGTCAGCTTTTATATTTGATATGTGGCTTGGAGGACATGATGTTAGATGGATGTGGAATTAAAATGAAGCTGAAATGATGGGCTTAAAACAAGCCATAAGAGGATAGATCTAATCTGAATATTAGAGTTCTTGATAGTTTGACCTTCATTTTTCTTCTCCACTAGCTATGTATTCTTTGTGTTGTGAACAAGTTTGACAGGTGCTCATATTTTTTCTATTGCTCCTCTCTTTTGAATGGTGTTGTGAATAGGTTTGATATGTGTTGAATTTTTTTCTCTATTGCTCCTCTCTCATTGAGTGGCCGAGCATGTTTATTATCTATACAAAAATAGTTTTTCATTTTGAGAACTTGCTTCTATATTTTATTGGTTTTTATTGTATTATTATATATTTTCATTTTGTTTTGATTAAATCAATTATATATGGTAAATAAGATTTTTCAATGGTTGATAAAATAAAATAAGTAATTTTATATGTTTCTAGATATATAATATAAAGTTTTTAATTTATTAAATTAGAATTAATTTTCAATTTATTTTAATTTTACTGAATATTATATCAGTTTATAAATAAGTTTTGAGAAATTAAATATATCAATTCTTGCATAATTTTTGTACTTTGTATTTTTTTCAGGCTATTATATGACAAGGAGCCATACAATTTCAATGGAAAAAACCCTTGCAATATTTCAGTATAAACACTTACAATTTCAATTAGATTGTAAGTGTTTTCAATATAGGTTTACTAAATATAATATTTTTGAGTTTGTGGAAACAATGATGTTATCTCATTTAAATTGATATTACTTTTCATGTTTTGCATTATTTTTGAATTCTTTTGTCTGATCAAATTATTAAATAGTATTTATATTAAATTATAAAATATTTTAAAATTTATTTTATGATGTATGGCGATGATGTATGCTGAACTAAATTTAGTAAACCCAAGTAAATTTAGTAAACACAACAATTTAACTATTAAAATTATAAACATAATTATCCTTATAAGACTAATTAACATAACACCAATGATTAAAATTATATTTTACAAATGAATAAAATAAAATTTTATTACTATATTTAGTTCTATTTTATATTTGTAAAATTATGAATTTTGTTAATATAACATATTAGAGATTTAAAATTTTTTAATTTCCTATTTGATCTAGGTTTAAAATGATTTCACTTAGATTATGTTTTTAAGTTTTAACTAACATTATATAAACATTCTATTTGTTAAATAAATCATCTTATTTTATTTTTTTGTAATAAAAACTATAGTTTATGAGCAAATAAAAATTAAACACCACAACATAAGACTGATAAATATAATACTAATGATTAAAATATATAATGCTAATGCTGAAAATTTAATTTTATTATTGTATTTAAGTCTATTTGTCTTCATAACATTAGGAATTTTATTAATACATTTTATTAGTATAGAGTTAAAAAAAGGATTCTCGCTTCTTTCTCTATTAGAAGTGTGCATAATAATTTTAAGTCTTTAAGTGTTTGTTTATAAAATTTTTTAATTAAATAATCTTATTTTATTTCTTATTCTTGAAAATATAGTTAATGAGTTGGAAAAGTTAAAATCAAGCATGCCATTATAATAAAAATTATGAAATTTAATTATATAACAATGATAATTTAGTCATAATTAATAGTAAATAAATCTTTTATAATCAATTGAAATTGTAAAAGAAAGGAAGGTCTGAGACTTATAAGGAGTTTATCATTTTATTTTACATGAGTTTAATTTGATAATTTTTATGAACCAATCAATCATTTATAAAGTACTTTTATAAGCTACTAATAGGACATCACAAACAAATATAACCACCGAAATTAATATTGTAATAATCATAGATGAATTGATATGAATGCATTTAAAATATGTACATACATTAATTTAAATCAACATAGTCGAAGCTTTATAATGATAACAGAATATTATACTCCCTCCATTTCATAAAAAAAAAAATCTTGATAAGTGTAAAAAAAGTTATATGAATTGACAAAACTATTCTTATCTAATCATTATTACTCATCTTGGTGAATCTATTGAATACTTAACTAATATATTTAGATTAAAGATATAAATAAAAGAAAAAAATTAATACTACATAAATATTGTAAATCGATAAATATTTTAAAATATCAAAAAGTTAAAAATTGACAATTATTATGAAACGAGGGAGTAATAAACCTTTCATTTTATCTAATTTATTAAATTTTTTTCAACTCAAATGTGTTGCAATTAGAGATTATTAATTTTTATTGACTTTATCAGAATCGATTAGAATGCATTCAAATTAGAATTCTTATGAAAGACAAATGTTGAATTAATTTATACTGCATTTATTATTGGTGAAAACATCTGAATTTTTATATTTTCCATATTTTTTTACTATATATCAATGCATATCCTTTTACTTAAATAATCCTTTTTTTTTCCCTTTTACAACAATTGCAAACATGTTTCAATAGGAAAAATATCCCTAATAAATTCAAGAACATTGAAAATTTTATAGTATCAAATAACAAAGACAAATTTACATTACTTGAGAACAACCCTTTTATATTGCATTCAAGTTCTCAAACAATATTTATATTAACTTATAAATATATTTTTTATGAAATAATTTGGTGAGGCATGCTAAACTAAATTGAGTAAATACAATAGTCTCATTATTAAAAATATAAAAAAATTATCATTATAAGACTAAAAAAATGGTACCTTTCTCTATGTCAGTTTCTTTAACTATCTATATACAATGAAATTAAATAATTTAAATGATGGTAAATAATCCAAATAATTATATCGTTATTAAAGACTTACAATTGACAATTACTTATTAGATTTAAAACTAAAATGTAGTAAATAAAATTTATGTAAAATAATAATATCATATTTAGTACTACTAACGATGTTTGGGTTGCCAAGTAAATAGATTTAAAAAAATTAGGCTTATAAAATATGGTTATGTGCTATATTCAGATACAAATAAAAAAAAAAAAATGTAAGTCTAAAATTTCACTTAAACATTTTGTTTATGACATACATATATTTATTAAATTAAAATTTGTACATGGTGTAAAAGACTATTATAAGGTTATTTCCCCTTTTCTTTCTCATCAAATATTTTTTGTGATATATTAAAGGTTGTGTATAGTAAAGACTATACTAAAAATGTAATTTACAATAAAATGTTCAATGAATTTCCTCAATATAATTACAACTGATCCATTTTATTATGCATAATAACTAATGAGAATTTCATCATATTCTTATCATGCACAATTCTTAATCATCACAACAACTTTCTTTAAAAATTTATTTTAAATTTAATTATCAGATAAGATTTTAAACAAATCGTGCAAAGCACGGGCTTAATTTCTAGTTGAATATGTATTCTTCACCGCACAAAGTATTTATTGCTATATGCAAGTATGTAATTACAACAATAAAATATATTATTATATTTATATTATACTACATGATTTGAATGTTATCTACATTGCATATGAAAATCGAAATGGGCAGTACAAAGCATTTATTGCTATGTGCAAATATGTAATTATAATAATAAAATGTGTTATTATATTTATATTTATACTGCATGATTTGAATGTCATCCATATTGCATATGAAAATTAAAATGAGCAGCCATTTTTCTTTGAGAAATTAATTAAATCTAACTTGGATATAATTATTAATTTATTTAATTTACATAAAAATTTAATACATATAATAAACATATAATATCTCATAAAAATAAATATACAATATTCTAAATGTACAGATAACAGAAATTTCAAACCATCATTCTTCAAAATTTAACATCTAAAGTTAGGTTTATGATTTTGTATGAATTATATCATTTAATTTGAAAAAATAATATCATTTTGATGTTTGAAACAACTGAATTCTTTCACTTAATTAATAATATATTTCAATCACTTATACTCTTATATGAATTATAATATTAAATTTGGTTTTCTATTGCATTAATTTAAATCATTTATACTTTTATATGAATTATAATATTAAATTTGGCTTTTTATTTCTTAATTAATAATATTTTTGAATATATAATTTAATCAATAATATATTTTGGTTAGTTGGTTTAAATTATGTATTTGACAAAATTAACTACAACGTTATAATTGAAAACATGGAAAATTACTTCCAATAAATACAGTTGGTTAGAAAAACAATTGGAATCAAATTAGTTATTAGCTATTTGGAATTTAATACGGATGTAACTCAAATACGTGTCAATATTTTTAAATAAAAAATATTTTTAACATTTAATTTATTTAGTGGTAAGAAAGCGACCATAATATCCTAAATAAAAATAATTTCATAGTTGGTTAGAAAAATATTTGGAATCAAATGAATTATTAGTTATCAGGAATTTAATACACATGTAACTCAAATACATGTCAATATTTTTAAATAAAAAATATTTAACTTTTAATTTATTTACGGTAAAAAAGTGACTATCATATCCTAAAGAAAAATAATTTCATGTAATACTTTATTTAATTGTATATGATAATATTAATATTTATCATCCAATTTTATAAGATTGGAGTCTTAATTATTTAATTTGATAGCTCCTAATAACATGATTTTTGTCATTTTAATTTAGAGAGCTAATTTTTAAAATTTTTAGGAAAACACTAAGCTAAATTTATTTTTAAAATCAAAGAAATAAAATATTTTTTGGAAGATAAAATTTTTTTTTGCCTTTGCACTATATGTCATGTACTTATAAAAAAATATAAAATAGCAACCAGCTAGTAAATGTTTGAGTGAGAATCTACCAAAAATAGCCTATAATCTACCCAAAAAAATAGTTTGAGCAAGACCTTTCATTTTGGAATCAAATAAATTATTGGTTATTAGAAATGTATTACAGATGTAGGTCACATACGTGTTAATAGCTTTTTATATTGTCAATATATTAAAATCAAATTGACAAATGACAATTTATGGAAATTTTTTAAAATCTAAAAATAAGAGAAAATCTTTATGCCTTAAATATATTTAGATTTTATATTTATAATTTTTATCACTAGATTTGTAGAAGGATCATTTATCATGAATTCATGTACTAATAGTTATTGTACGTTATTATAATGTACAATTGTAGCATTGTAACGTACAATTTAAAACTACAAAAAAAAAGTACAATCTGAAACTGAAAATTTATTGGCCTTGAAAGTTAAAACTGAAATGCACTAAATCAATCTAATAATAAAGAAATTTAGAAGCACAATTTCATTTCTCATGGGACACATACTTTAACAGTGAAAAATATTTTAAACAAATTTATACATAGCAATAATATCTTTATTTTATTCTTCTTGGAATTCTTAAAATTGTTTAGGGTTTAGAGTTTGGGATTATGTAGTTACAATTGAGTAATAACTTGACCATTACCAAGCACTTTTATGGTATTGTATTTAAGTTGTGAAGCTATGTTTTCGCTTCTATGTATACTTTGATGTACTGAATTTGCTTCATCAAAAATTCTTCTCAAGGCGATGATCTTTTTGCAATGTAATTCATCACCTTTTCAGGAATAAGGGGGAATAAAGTCTCAAAATAGGAAGTTGGCAATCATTTTCCTTTATCACAACAACGGTAATTATGCTCTTTCACTCTTTACTCCATGCTTTATTGGATAGATCATTTTTTTTTTTTTGGGTGCTGATAGATTCTAATTGTTATATATACTTTAATTTATTTTGGTTAAATAAATTATATATTGTGAATAAAATTTTTCAAATAAATAAAATAATTTTATTTATTTGATAAATATAGATTATAAATTTAATTTATTTTTTATTGATTTCAAATTTACCGTGTCCTTTATCCACTTTATGTATTGTATTCTTTTGATTATTGATTAGTATTGTGCTGTACTATTCATTGATTTTTTTAGTGGTTTTACTATTTATTGCTTAATATGCTCACAATCATTTAAAACACTCAATATTTTTGTATTAAAATTAAATTCACTTTTGTCTATTGCTGCATAGCAAATTTTATAGTCAATTTTTTTTATAAAACATTATAGATATTAATTTAACGAAAATAATGATTATCGATAAATGTTTCTTTTGACTAGCTTAATTATACAAATAAAATAAATTCAAGTTTGTATTCTTACTACACAAACAATTTGTAATCTTATACACTTTAATTGTCTGCTTATATCACATTTATTTATTAGATTATATATAAATTATGGTAAAGGAAAAGAATGATTGAAAGTTTTGATTCATTACCTAAATCACTATTTAATTATAATCATTTTGCTATCATCAATGCACCATTCTCAAAATTTAGCAATTAATTATGATTTATATTATTCATATATTTTTTTAAAAAAAATCCCAACAATCATTATTCAGATATATCTTTATTTTTTTTCATTATCTCTTTCATTTAATTAAGAATCTCAAATTACTAAACCCAAATATGCATATAATAAATATAGTTAATTATTCCAACTCATGGAATTGAAACACCTAACAATGCTTTGAACGGGTGCCTCTTCCAATTTCTACCACTCATGTTTTGCAGTTAGTATACAAAGAGGCACGATCCATGATTGCCACATGTGAGTGCAATATATTACATGTTTTGTTTGTCGGATATGTTCGTTAGTTATGAAAAGCATTATTAGGGCCTGTTTGCTTTGTATTTTCCATTTTTCAATTTTCAGTTTTCAATTTTTCAGCTTTGTGAAGGAAAAATCGAAAAAATTAAAACTGAAATTTTAGTTTTCAGTTTTTAGTTTTTCCTTTACAAATAAAACTAAAACTGAAACTGCAAAGCAAACAACCCCATAGGTTCTCTGTTTTCTCTCCTATTTTCTTTCTCTATGCTCTTGTGTTGTTTATTGTTCACTACTTTTAACAATTTTTTTATGTTATGCCTAGGCTTTCGAATCACGGTCACATCTTCCAATTCAGACATACAGAAGCACTTTCGAATTATGAAAGTATTTATTTTCATATTGCAAAATTAAAGAAGCACCAAGTACCAAACATCATGAATGTGACAAGAATAAACATTCAGGACCCAATCCTGAAGATACCAAACTTGTATACAAAAGCAAGTTCTTGAATTATCTATTTTCGCTATCATGATATATGTTCTTCGTAAATTTACTTTGTAAATGATTGATTATTTATTAAGTGTTTCAAACTGTTGGTCGTGACAAGAATAAAACATTTCAATACTCAATACTAAAGATGCCAAACCTCTATACAAATGTAAGTTCTTGGATTATCTTTTTTCACTACCATAATATATCATCTTCGTAAATTTACTTTGCAATTAAATTGATTAAGTATGTCAAAATTGTTGGTTAAAGTTAGAGCTTGGTGCCTTCACTCTCAATGGAATTGGACTCTCTAATCTAAAAATGAAACAATTTAGGTGAATTTTCATCAACACCAAATTGGGAGATGTCAAGTACTACATCAAAACCTATTAAGATTAGGTACAAGAAGCTTTGTGTTATGTTTGTGTTGTCAATGTTGAAGTTCAGGAGCATTTCCTGTTTTAGCAGAGTTTTATGTATTTGTGGTTTTTGTTTTTTATTTTTAGACATGGTTGCAACATTGTTAGAGGTTAAGAAAATTGGGTGTGATTTGTAACAATATATCAATACTATTATTGTATTTTATGTTTAATCATAGTGTTACTCGCTCTTTCAAATTGGCCATACAATTTATTTTCAGTGATACTTACAAGGAAGAGATATATAGCTACTCTGAAAGTGTGAACGTCCTTTTTTTTCTTTAATGTCATATAGTGAACGTTCTTCTATAGCTAATTAAGATCCTGTGGCCCATATGTGGTGGTAGTAGCTAAGCGGGTTGCTAGTCATTAACTTTGTGTTTCACCTTGACCTTGATATTGTTACTAGATAGTCTATTTGGTGTGGTTGTTTCATGAACATGAAACAAGAATGATCATATCATCACTTGGTTTCGCAATAACTCAACTCCTAGCATCCATCTTCAGTTTGGTCGTTTTGAAATTGCGAAAGAGATATGGGGTATCTAAAAAATGGTTACACCATTTTTTATATCACGTCAATATTAGTTGTTGAAAGAATTCAGCCAAACTATGTATGACTTCCTTATTCATATGGAAGCTATGTGGGATTGGTTGACCTCCTTTGAACCAACTTTGGGATACAAATGATGCTAAGAAATATGAGCATTGATAGGTGAATATTTTTGCAAATATTTTCACTTTAGCACTATGTAATTTTGATACATTTTGTGCATGGTTGCCATCATTTTGAAAGGAATTTAATTTGCTCCTCTTTGTGCATAATGTCTGAATATGCTCTAATTACACCCATTTTGAGAAACAATCTAAGTTTTGATATCTCTCTCAATTTAACTACACTTGCAAGAGATTGTGAATTGTAGGGAGCTTTTGGTGTTGGTGCATGGAGTTTGAAGAGGAACTTAATTGGAACATGCTTGGAGATTGGAGGCTCAAGGGAGCTTGGAAGCAAGAAGAAGCTCAGAAACTAAGTCTAGAACAAGGAATTGTCCTAAAAGGAATTTCAAAGTCTAGGAAAAGCCACCTCGCTAGCAGCGAACTTAACTCGCTACAACAAGGCTACGAAGAAGCTTAGAGCCCAAGAAAGTTTGCTCATTGTAGCGACCTGCCTCGCTGTAGTGAACTTGCCTAGCTATAGCGAACTGTAGTCAATGTAGCAAGTCTATGGCGAGGAACCCTTGGTTTAGCGAAGACCAAGTTTGCTATAGTGAGCATTGTTGTTTTGAACCAAAATTTCAAAATTTGCACTTTTACCCACTTAGGCCCTATTTAGCAAAATTTGAATGACGTAATAAGGTTCGCAGGGTGATTTTCCTGCATTCATTCCATTTGGACAAGGTTTTAGCTTTCGCCTCCTCTTAGAATTCTTACTTCTCCCTCTTGTTCCTCTATTGAAAAACCTCAAATTTTCATCATTCTCCAACATTCTCCTTTTTTTTTTCTTTAGTTTTTCTGCACTTTTTTTGTTTGTGAATCTTATAACCTTCATTATGGATGAGTAGTTTTTATCCTAGCTCAAGGGTTTTCAAAAGCTAGGGTGTATGTTTGAGAAAATGAGCTTAAATACAACTTGTTTGGTTTCCTTCATTCCTCTTACTACTTGTGTGATTTTTATGTTGATTGATGTAATCATTGCATGAGTATACTCTCGATTTTTCATATCTTCCATGATTGTATTAGATGCGAATGACTAAGAATGTTGATTGAGTTTAGCTAACTGATTGATTGGTAAAGCTTAATCAACAGGAAGAACTGGGATTAGTTTGGTCAAGAAACTAGCCTAATGCAATTGAACATTAAATTGGCATATGTATATGAGGGTTGTGATTGCAATTACTTCCATATTTACGTTAATGGTTATCTCCACAAGTGACCTTGAGTCTCCACCACCCTAGTTATTGTCTCTCGGTGACCTGAGTCTCTTTAAACAAACTGTTTCTCCTCTTAGTAATACCTTTGCTGCTTTATCCACCACCTCAAGTAATGTTAGATGGTATTTTGATTATGCTTGTTCCCACCATGTGACTTCTCTATCTCACATTTTTCCTTTATTGTCTACCACAAATGTTGCACCCTCTTATCCATCCTGTTGATGGACCCCCTATGCACATTAGTCATGAGGGCTCCATCTCGATGTCCAATCTTACTTTGCCTAATACATATCTTATCCTAGATTGAATTCAAACATTATCTCTGTAGGTCGTAATGTGATCTTGGATATGACATCATATTTTCTTCTTCTGGTTGGTGTGCGCATGATTGATTGACAAGACAAGTCATCGGAACAAATGTAAGGTTAGAAGATTGTTTGAGCTCACTGATTTTCATGTTCCTTTTGATCAAATCTATGTGTTGCTTTATGCTATCTTCCTTCCAGCTATGGTATTAACATCTTGTTCATAGCTCCCAAGGAAAAATGCTTCCTCTCATCTCTCAGGAACCTTGGGATCTATTAGTAACGGGTCTTTTAATTGTATTTCTTGTCAAACTATGAAACAACCTACTTTGTCTTTTAATAAAGTGCATCAATTTCTTATTCTCCTTTTAATCTTGTGCATTTACATGTTTGGGGATCAGCTTTCTCTATAGGAGGGTCAATAATTTTGTGAAATTTATTGATGATTACTCACTTTTTACTTGGATTTATTTAAAGAAGAATTGTTGGGAATTGCCTTAGATTTATATTGATTTTCCACATTGATTGAAACAAAATTTTATAAAATAATTAAAGTTTTTTGTCATTATAATATAATGGAATATTAAGACACAAAGCTTATAACTTTTCTCCTGGATAGGGAACTTCGTTTGACTTTTCTTGAACAAGTACGTATCAACAAAATGGCTGTCTACGAGAAAGTATCATCACATTCTTGACTCTATTCATGCTATGTTCATCTCTTCCTCTTGTCTTCAGTGTGTGCTTGGGGGTGAAGCTACCCTAATTGTTGTCTTGTCATCAATCATCTTCCATCTTCTATCCTTGGTAACATTTCTCATTTTGAGCATCTTCATCATACTCCTCCAAACTATAATTTTCTCAAAGTCTTTGGTGGTATTTGTTTGTTATTCTCCAACTGCATGTGCATACTAAACTTGAACCTCATGCTTGTTTTTGTTATCTTCTTGGCTATCAGATAAAACAAAGGTTATTGTTCTTGGGATCCCATATCCCAACTTATCCATATCTCGCATCATGTGATCCCTCTACCTAGAGTCATTTCTTCGCTAACCCTTCTATTAACCTTTTTCCTAATGACATTGATGTAGGTTCTTCATGTTAGCTCATAATCCGTTCTGATGCTTCAACGGCTCTTGATGACCTAATTCTGGATGTAGATTCTGTATTTGCTCCTGAGAATAAGTCTAATAATTGTTGGTTTAACTATAAGGCTAGAAACTTTCCAAAATCAATTCCTTATTGTTGGTGGAAGCCCTTGACAACCAACCTAGCCTTATTTTTTTTTAATACTATCATTTGGATTTTTCTTAACACAAAATACCAGTTGCAACCTTTTACTTGCGTATTTGGTGGGAAGGCAACAAGGGATGTTAGTCTTTCGAAGGACATTAAATTCCTCCTACATTTTTCTGAAGTAGTGAGGGCCTAAGGCTTGTAGGACAATTCAGGCTGAATATGCAACAATTCAAGGGAAGGAAGGATTGAATTTGAGTGAGCATTCAACCATGGAGATGGAAATCACGCGCTCCGTCGCTTGAGGAAGAGGTAACCATGACAGGACTTCTTACAATGATGGCAGCAACAATGCCCACCATGGGAGCTGCCAACAAGAGAAGCTTTAATCGCTTGATGATGTCCAACTCCATTCAAATCCTAGTGATGACAAAGGGCGATCCTCCACTAGTTTTAGTCTTCTCCGATAGCGAGAGGAAGGAGGTGATAGTGACTGGAGGAGTGTGTTTACAGAGATGAGGCGGGTAGGTTTGGGTCAACACTAAGAGAAAGTATCATCACATTCTTGACTCTGTTCATGCTATGCTTATCTCTTCTTCTTGTCTTTAGATGCTTAGGGTTGAAGTTACCCTAGTTGTTGTCTTGTCATCAATCATCTTCCATCCTCTATCCTTGGTAACATTTCTCATTTTGAGCATCTTTATCATACTCCTCTAAACTATAATTTTCTCAAAGTCTTTGGTGGTTTCTTTTGTTCCTCTCCACCTGCATGTGCATACCAAACTTAAACATCATGCTTGTTTTTGTTGTCTTCTTGGCTCCAGGATAGAATAGAAAGGTTATCATTGTTTAGATGATCCCAACTTATCCATATCTAGCATCATGTGATCCCTCTACCTAGAGTCATTTCTTTGCTAACCCTTCTGTTAACCTTTTTCCTATGACATTGATAGGTTCTTCGTCAACTCATAGCCTGTTCTTATGCTTCAACGCTCTTGATGACCTAATTCTGGATGTGGATTCTCTATTTGCTCCTGAGAATAAGTCTAATAATTGTTGGCTCAACTATAAGGCTGAAGACTTCCCCAAAATCAATTCCTTCCTGTTGGTAAAAGCCTTTGGCAACTAACCTGGCCTTATTTTTCAATACTACCATCTGGATTTTTCTTGATACAAAATACCTAGTTGCAACCTTTTGCTTGCCTATTTGGTAGGAAGGGAACAAGGGACGGACGTTAGTTTTCGAAGTACATTAAATTCCTCCTACATCTTTTTAAGTAGTGAAGGCTGCCTAAGGCTTGTAGGACAATTGTAGGCTCAATATGCAACAATGCAAATGAGGAAAGGATTGAATTTAAGTGAGCATTCCACCATGGAGATGGCAATCACGCGGCTCTATCACATGGAGGAAAGAGATAACCACGACAGTACTTCTTGCGCGGTGGTGGCAACACCCGCCATGGGAGCTACCAACAAGAGACGCTTTAATCCTATGATGATGTCCATCGCCATTCAAAAACGTAGTAATGACAAAGGGCGATCCCCACTAGTTTTAATCTTCAGCGAAAGAGGAAAGGTGAGGAGGAAGGAGTGCATCTCTGAGGAAATGAGGTAGGTAGGTTTGGGTTCAGCATGGCATCACATTTCCAAAGTTAGGAATTGGGTTTTTGGGCTAAGCCCAATTGGGTAATTATAAAAGCCTATTTCTCCTAGTGGAAGATATGTGAAGTTCTCCTACTAGATCATGACCAATCTGAATTTGGTTCCACCATTGAAACAAGAGAGTCATATTGGATTTAGTATCATGGACTTTATTTAAAACAATGAGATTTGGAAGGAAATTTTATTTTTGTGCAATGGAATAGGAATAATTGTTTTTAAATTCACTGTTTTCTTTTTGAAGAAAAAAATAATTTTGACCAAAAATAAAAGAAAAATAATTGTAATTAGGATTTAAAGTGTGTTTTAGCAACTTTGAGAGCAAGTTTGATTTGAAGGGAGGGTATTGTAACAAGTATAATGCTATAACAAGTATAATGAGCCTAAATAGCCCAATTAGTAGAGCTATTTATTGGAAAAATAGTATAAATAGATATATTAGTGATTGTATTAGGTAATTGATACGTGAAATGTCCCGTCAGTCTCTCTTCTCTCTAGAATTCTCTCTCTTCTATTCTATTCCCTCTAATTTCCTCCTAATTCTATAATTCTCCTATCTCAAATTCCTATTCCATTACATATTATTATTTTTTGGTCCATATTAATTCTTTGATTAGACACCAAGATACAAATTATTGGGCTTTGAAGTTCTATATCAAGAAGCAATTCTTAAAATTGTTTGGTGGACATCAATAAGTCTTTGATTGCTCATGTCGCTAATAACTAAATACTTGTAATATCATTGTAAATTACAAAGTGATAATATTTTTAATTGAGGTAATTGTTATATCTCAATTAAAATATTTGACTAATTAATTAATAGATATTAGGTGCTGAATAATTAAGTGAGTTATATTTTGAGGAAGAATATTCAAACTAAAACTGCGCAAGAATATATTATTGATCTATTTCAATTGGTTTTCAATATTTAATTAGTAAGATAAAGACTGAGATTAATTAAAAAAACAAAATATTTCTATCCACGGACTATGCCTTTATTCAAGTGATTTTGTTAGCACACTAACACTAATTTGGTGCATTTAGATCAATGCATTCCCAACCAAAAAAAAAAAAGAACAATTCATTAAACTATATATTGTTCTCCAAATTAAAATAGTTATTTAATCTACTGAGGCTAAGCCCGTTAACTAAAAATACGTTAACTTATTCACCAAGAAAAAAACACTTTAACTGATTAGAAATATAATTGTTAAAAATTGTCAACAAAATCGAAGAAAAAATAGCAGAAGTTTGAATATATATAAGAAATAAAGCAATACCCTAATTAAATCATTTGAAAAAAATTGAAGCATTTTAAAGTGAATTATGTCTTTAGAATAGCAAAACATAATTCATAAAGAAATAGCAAAACATAATTGAATGATCATCACTTAAAGAATAAATGGAATTAATGATGTCTCATCAAGTTTTATAATTAGTATTCATTTTTTTTAAAATTTTGTTAAAAAAAAGTAGATATTTTTTTTGTCCTCATATTCTAAATTTTACATCAATTTTGATTTCAAAAGTTTTTTATATGACTTTAGTCCTAACAATTTGAAATTTGATATCAATTAAATTATTACATCAAATTATCAATAATTTTTATTATAATAATTTATTTTCATGTCAATGAAGTGGAAATTGCATTGTCTTTTAATTACTCAAGGTAAATACATAAGCAACATAGCTCTTCCAATTACAATTATTCATAACGAAGTTATTGATAATTGGAAAAATAATAAAGTTTATGTCAAATTGTAAAGTGTTAGAACTAAATTAATTAATGTCTAAGACTATTAAGACCGAAAAAGATATTTACTCTTAAAAAAATTATAGGAGTCAGAAATTCCGATTATGCTTCATAGTACGTTTGTTTCAGCCTTTAAAAAAAAGATTTTAAAACTCAAATATGAACGTTCTGATGAGATCTTCTGGGTGAAAAATCATTTTTTGTATTTAAATAGTTTTTGAAAAATAACTAGAACTATAAAAAAAAATTATTTTTCACCTTTTTTAGAAGCTAAAGGAATAACTTTTGAAAAGATAATTTTTTAATTTTTTAATTACATATACAATTTAAATTTCACAACCATTTTTTTCAAAATATAAAACAAGCAGACCCAATTAAAAAATTTTAAAATGGATTTTTTTCATAAACTACTCTTTTTAGATTCTTTTACAAAAAGTCAAAAATAGAATTTTTAAAATTATAATTATTTTTAAAAAATTATCCAAATATATAAAAAATAAATTTCTTTTTTACGAAGAAAATGATTTTAACTCCAATAAAGCACATCCAAACACACCTAAGACAAGTTGACGTTTCATGAAATTGGATTCTTTTACATTTTGGTCGTAGGAACTAGGAGTCAAATTGAATAGGCGTCACCGACTTTTTCTTTTTGGGTCTGAATAGGCGTCACCTACTTGACATTTGTTTAAGGGAAGTCGTGATTACAGTGTAATTATATTAAGCCTTTCTAACCACTTCTATAATCTCATCACAAGTCACAAAAGCTCGCACAACTCACAAAAGAAGACCCAAAGGGCCAGGACCCAACAGCAAGTAAGCGGAGTGAAAAAAGAGAAATAATTTCTACTCTTCTTACTTATTCAACACATTTAATGGTGAAAAAATAAATGTGCAAATAATGAAACATCCGCTGGAAGTTCAAATAGCACTACTCCGTGAAAAAAAACTTACCTTTCAGCAGCGGACGATGGCGACCAGCATGGTTCGGTTCAGCGCCAAATGCAGCCTTCCCTTTCCAGCTCCCCTCTCTTTCTTTCCTAGTTTTCCTTCGTTGCCGCTGCGTTTGCGTTCTTTTCCTTTTTCCCAGTAAATGGACAACAAAGAAAGAAAGAAAAGCCGAACAGACGGTAAAAAAGCACTCAAGACTATCAGCACCCAATGTTGCCAACCAGTCCACACACACACACACACACTTGGTCGCTTATCTCAGCACCTGCTGTGCTGAGCTTGAACACGCCAATCCAATTCCAAACTGAGGTGCTCCCTAATATAAGGTGCAAATTTGGGGCATGTTACCAATCTAATGTGTGTGTCGGGCAGGCATTGGTGGAGAAATGCATGTGGGACTCGCCGACTCAATTTTGGGCTATTACCAATCTCGCCCCACATTTTTCACTCTTCACGATCTAATCCCCACCCCAAATTCTTTTTTCCTTTCATTTTGACCCGTATCAAACTGAATTGCTAATATGCTACATTATACAAGCACTCTAGGTGTCGTTTGGTAGGGTATAAGGGCAGAAATATAGAGATAATAGAGATGATAAAGATAGAGACAAATAATAAATATGTATATGAATATTATTGAAATAAAAAATATTAAATTTCTATATTTGTATTCTGTTATTGTCCCCACTTTAAAGGTCCAGAAATTGTGTTTTTCTGTCCTCATTGTCTAATTTTGTATCACTAACCAAACCCTACCCTCTGTATCACCAACCAAATGCTACCTAACATTTAGTTAGTGATAGAGATAAAATAGACACAAAGTTATTTGGTGTTGAAAATAGGAATATAGGACAGAAAAAATACAAAATTTTTGTATCTCCAAAAATGGAAACAAAATATAAAGATAAAAATTTACTTCTTTCTGTTAATAATACTCTTAGACATAATTATTATTTATATTTCTATCTTCACTATCCTTATTTTCTTTGTATTTCTATCCTCATACCACACTACCTAAAACACATAGCAAAATATCATGGAGGAGAAAATTGGACCGGTATGGTTATGCTCCAAAAATCAAAGGAAGTCAAAATAATTCAAAAGTGGTCAAAATTAAAGGGCAAACCAACAAGTTTGACTAGTTTGATTTATTTTAAAGTTTTTTTTTTCAAAACTTAAATATTGATATCCTATGTGCAGCAAGCCAAAAAAAAAAATAGAACCAAAGAAGGGTATTAATCAAAATTGTTGGGTTATTATTCTTTTTCCGTCATTTGCAAGATTGCTCACTATAAATATCATTGTCATTAACAAATATTATTTTCAAATGCTTTGTGACAGTATTGTTAGGCTGAGACTAGAAAAATTTTATATGGATTATGTTAATGTTAATAATTTAATATATTTATTTATATTCTAATTAATTATATGTATATATTTATATTTTTTTATTATATTTCAGTTGAACTCCAATTAAATTCAGTTGGACTTCTAAACCTTTAAATTAATATTTTAACCGATTCCATGTCAGGTGCGATTTTCTCTTGCAAAATACAATCCAATTATTACTATTTGAGCATATACTCTTAGCCCCTTTCACCTTTCATCTGAAACCCATTTTCAAACCCTTGTGCTTCTTCCCCATGCACGAACTCCTCCAAGCTTGAACACTCTTTCATAACCTCTTCCCTTCCATCATTCCTTCAACCCTTTCGCCCTATCACCCATTTACGAAATCTGGAACTCTACCTGCCCTTTACTGTGCCAAAGCGAACAAGGCCTCTTCGGCCCCTTGACTTCACTCCAATCCACTGTCCCCTCCTCCGTACCCCATCAGCATCCCGACGTTTTTTGAATACGGCCTTTTCCACCGTGGGATCTTGTCATGTAACAATCCTGCGGTGTATAGCCTTCTGCTTAAGTTTTAAAACTTAACGCCCGCTCCAATAATCTATTTTTTTGTAAGATGCCTCAACTTTGGAGAAAATTAGTTTTCTATCCCATTTGGTTGGTAATCACCACTCCCCTGAATGCAGCAACCATAATCTGTAACCCCCACATTCTGCTCCGCTTTTCATCGTGGGCCGTTTCCTCACCAGGCCTAAGTTCTTCCGCTGCGTTTGCCACAATCTCCCCGATATACGATGCATCATCCGTTTTTTCGCGACCTCTGGAATGGTGTGGCACACTTGTTCTTTCCCTTTTCTTTTTTCTTTTTGTTGTTTGTGGTTGTAGGTGCTGTGGCTTTATTTTTAAATAAATAGTATTATTTGTACACTATTAGACGGATATGGGTTCCAAATTAAGTGGAATGCACAACTTCCAATAGTAAATAATAGTGTGTCAACACCATAAAATAATGAATACAAATGACATTTCTCTATTTAGGTTACTCTTTTACCAATTTAATTTTGTTATTGTGGTTGTGGCATCCAAATCCACATGTACACTGGATTTTCTGTTCATTTATGTTTCTGGATTATCGTCGTTTTCATAGTTCTGTGTACAATTTGTTGGATCGATAAGCATATTCTTTGTTCTTTCCGTTGGGTTAAAGCATTAGTTGCTGCTATTATAATTCTTTTTCCCTTTTTTTGTACTATTTGTGTCGCCCTTTTTCCAAAAAAAATTCTCATAAAAGCTCAGTTCGGACGAGGAATACCCAATCCTGAGGGTACTCGACTATTCAGTACTAAGTTTTGTAATTAATTGAATTGGCTAGAGCACTGTGGCCTCGCCTTTTGTTTTGAAGACTTTTTTTTTTCGCTTCATATCTGTTCACTTCATTTATTTCTGTTTTTGGCATCCCTGAGTTTATGCTTTCAGTTGGATGGGTTTCACATCCTTAGCTTTATTTCATTGGTATCCTTTCTTTCTACGGGTACAATTTCATTCCCACCATTCGACTTCCTTCTTCAAGTCTGTGGGTCGATGTTGGTCTTATTCTTAGTGTCGGTTGTTGTATTGCTGCCATTAAGGAGGGCAAGGGTTTTGGCCCACCAAGGATGAGGTGCAAATTGCCCTCGACTTTCTTTTTCACAAAAGGGTGGATCAAGATTTGATTAATTATGCGATAGCACTGATATGAGTTATTGACCACTTTTTTGGTGGATGTTATATGAGTTATTGACCATTTTTTTGGTGGATGTTCTTTGATTGAACATAGATTTAATATATTATTGTTACCTGATTGCAATATTTCAATGGAACTTTAATTTCGTAGTTAGTTTTTTAAATGAGTATTGTCTAATATATCTGTCATCAGAAAAAAGATAATTTCAAAACAAGATCGATTTGATCTCATTCTCCAATATTTTGTACATTTTTCTGGCCACTTTCATTTACAAATTATGTCCACAACCTTTTGAAGTTTGTAAATCCTTCTGGGAAGTTCGGAAAATGAAGAATGTAATTGAGTTGAAGGCCGACCGCTGCGGCACCTTTTTTCAATTGGATTTATGTCCACAACCTTGAGTTTCTCCTTGAACAAATTCTTTCTTCTCTAGTAATACCTCTGCTGCTTTATCCACCACCTCAGGTAATGTCAGATGGTATTTTTATTATCCTTTTGCATCAAAACTTTGTGTTGCCTTGCTATCTTCCCTCCAGCTATGGTATTAACATCTTGCTCATAACTCCCTAGGAAAAATACTTCCTTTTATCTCTACAGGAGCCTTGGGATCTATTAGTAATATGTCTTTTAACTATATTTCATGTCAAACTATGAAACAACCCGCTTTGTCTTTTAATAAAGTGCATCGATTTTTATTCTCCTTTTAATCTAGTGCATTTAGATGTTTGGGGATCAACTTCCTCTATAGGAAGGTCTCAATTTGTGAAATTTATTGATAATTACTCACTTTTTACTTGGATTTATTTAAAGAAGAATCATTGTGAATTGCCTTAGATTTATGTTGATTGTCCACATTAATTGAAACACAACTTTATAAAATAATTAAAGTTTTTTTTTGTCATTATAATGTAATGGAATATTGAGACACAAAGCTTATAACTTTTCTTGCTAGATAGGGAACTTCATTGGATTTTTCTTGACCTAGTACCTCTCAACAAAATGGCTATGCTAAGAGAGAGTATCATCACATTCTTGACTCTCTTCATGCTATGCTTATCTCTTCCTCTTATCTTAAGCATGCTTGGGGGTGAAGCAACCCTAATTGCTGTCTTGTCATCAATCATCTTCCATGTTCTATCCTTGGTAATATTTCTCATTTTGAGCATCTTTATCATACTCCTCAAAACTATAATTTTCTTGAAGTCTTTGGTGGTGTCTATTTTGTTCTTCTCAACTGCATGTGCTTACTAAACTTGAACCTCGTGCTTGTTTTTGTTGTCTTCTTTAGGGCAGAACAAATAAGTTATCATTGTTGGGATCCCATATCCCAACTCATCCGTATCTCGCGTCATGTGATCCCTTTACCTAGACTCATTTCTTTGCTAACCCCTCTATTAACCTTTTTCCTAGTGACATTGATGCAGGTTCTTCTGTCAGCTCATAGCCCGTTTGATGCTTCAACGACTCTTAATGACCTAATTCTAGATGTAGATTCTGCATGTGATACTTAGAATAAGTCTTATAATTGTTGGTTTAACTATAAGGCTGAAAACTTTCCCAAAATCAATTCCTTATTGTTGGTGGAAGCCCTTGGCAACCAACCTGGCCTTATTTTTTAATCCTGCCATCTAGATTTTTCTTGATACAAAATACCCAGTTGCAACCTTTTGCTTGCCTATTTAGTGGGAAAGGAACAAGGACGTAATCTTTTGAAGGATATTAAATTCCTCCTACATTTTTTAAAGTAGTGAGGTCTACCTAAGGCTTGTAGGAGTTGCAGGCTCAATATGCAACAATTTAGGGAGAAATGACTGAATTTGAGTGAGCATTCCGCTTCGCTTGTAGGAAGAGGTAACCACGACGGGACTTCTTGCGGTGGCGGCAATCCTGCCCGCAATGGGAGCTGCCAACAAGAGGAGCTTTAATCCATTGATGGTGTCCAAGCTCCATTCAAAGCGTAGTGATGACAAGGGGCAATCTCCACTGGTTTTAGTCTTCAGCGACGCGAAAGGAAGGTGAGAGCGGCGGGAGGAGTGCATCTACAAGACATGAGGCAAGTAGGTTTGGGTCAACACTAGCATCACATTTCCAAAGCTAGGAATTGGGCCTTTGGGCCAAGCCCAATTGGGTTTTAAAAGCCTATTTCTCCTAGTGGAAGATATGTGAAGTTTTCTCCAACCATATCATGGCCAATCTGAATTTGGTTCCACCATTGAAACAAGAGAGTCATTGGATTTGGTACAATGAGATTCAGGAGGAAATTTTATTTTTGTGCAATAGAATGGGAATAATTGTTTTTAGAATGCATTGTTCCTTTTTTGAAGAAAATAATAATAATTTTGACCAAAAAATAAAAGAAAAATAATTGTAATTAGGATTTAAAGTGTGTTTTTAGCAACTTTAAGAGCTAGATTGATTTGAAGGGAGGGTATTGTAACAAATATAATGCTATAACAAGTATAATGAGCCTAAATAGCCCAATTAGTAGAGCTAGTTATTGGAAAAATAGTACAAATAGATATATTGGTGATTGTATTGGGTAATTGACACGTGAAATGTCCCTTCAGCCTCTCTTCTCTCAAGAATTCTCTCTCTTCTATTCTATTCCCTCTAATTTCCTCCTGGTTCTATAATTCTCCTGTCTCAAACTCCAATTCCATAGCATATTAATTTTTTTTTTTGGTCCGTATTAATTCTTTGATTAGACACCAAGAATCCAAGATACAAATTATTGGGCTTTGAAGTTCTATATCAAGAAAGAATTCTTAAAATTGTTTGGTGGACAATAAGTCTTTGATTGCTCATGTCGCTAATAACTAAATACTTTTAATATCGTTGTAAATTACAAAGTGATAATATTTTTAATTGAGGTAATTGTTGTATCTCAATTAAAATATTTTACTAATTAATTAATAGATATTATGTGCTGAATAATTAAGTGGGTTATATTTTGACGAAGAATATTCAAATTAAAACTGCGCAAGAATATATTATTGATCTATTTCAATTGGTTTTCAATATTTAATTAGTAAGATAAAGAATAAGATTAATTTCACAAGCAAAATATTTCTATCCACAGACTAAGCCTTTGTTCAAGTGATTTCGTTAGCACACCAACACTAATTTGGTGCATTTAGAGCAATTCACTCCCGACCAAAAAAAAAAAAGAACAATTCATTAATGATTAAACTATATATTGTTCTCCAAATTAAAATAGTTATTTAATCTACTGAGGCTAAGTCCGTTAACTAAAAATAAGTTAACTTATTCACCAGGAAAAAAAAAACGTTAACTGATTAGAAATATAATTGTTAAAAATTGTCAACAAAATCGAAGAAAAAAAAGCAGACGTTTGAATAATATATAAGAAATAAAGCAATATTCTAAGTAAATCATTTAAAAAAATTGAGGCATTTTAAAGTGAATTATGTCTTTAGAATAGCAAAACATAATTCATATAAAAATAGAAAAACATAATTGAATGATCACCACCAAAAGAATAAATGGAATTAATGATGTCTCATCAAGTTCTATAGTTAGTATTCATGTTTTTTAAAATTTTGTTAAAAAAAAAGTAGATATTTTTTTGTCCCCATATTCTAAAGTTGACATCAATTTTTATTTCAATTTTTTTTAATGAATTTAGTCCTAACAATTTGAAATTTGATATCAATTAAATTATTACATCAAATTATTAATAATTTTTATTATAATAATTTATTTTCAAGTCAATGAAGTGGATATTGCATTGTCCTCTAATTAGTCGAGGAAGATACATAAGCAAAACAGCTCAGCCAATAACAATTATTCATAACGAAATTATTGATAATTTGCGAAAATAATAAAATTTATGTCAAATTGTAAAGTGTTAGAACTAAATTAATTAATGTCTGAAAAAAAATAAGACTAAATTAATATCATATATTAAGACCGAAAATGATATTTACTCTTAAAAAATGATAGGAATCAGAAATTCCAATTGTGTTTTATAGTAAGTTTGTTTCAGCCTTTAAAGAAAATGTTTTTAAAACTCAAATATGAGCGTTCTGATGAGATCTTCTGGGTGAAAATTATTTTTTGTATTTAAATCATTTTTAAAAAATAATTAGAACCATAAAAAAAATTAGTTTTCATCTTTTGTAAAAGCCAAAAGGAATAAATTTTGAAAAGATAATTTTTAAAGTTATTAATTATATATAAAATTTAAGTTTTATAATTATTTTTTTTTCAAAATCTAAAACAAACACACCCAATTAAAAAATTTGAAAATATTTTTTTTTCATAAACTACTCCTTTTAGATTCTTTTAAAAAAGTTAAAAATAGAATTTTTAACATTATAATTATTTTTAAAAAACTATCTAAATATATAAAAAATAATTTTTTTTACGAAGAAAATGATTTTAACCCCAATAAAGCTCATCCAAACACACCTAAGAAAGTTGACGTTTTATCAAATTGGATTCATTTACATTTTGGCCGTAGGAACAAGGAATCAAATTAAATAGGCGTTACCTACTTGACAGTTGTTTAAGGGAAGTCGTGATTACAGTGTAATTATATTAAGCCTTTCTAACCACTTCTATAATCTGATCACAAGTCACAAAAGCTCGCACAACTCACAACAGAAGATCCAAAAGGCCAGGACCCAACAGCAAGCAAGCAAAGTTAAAAATAAAAATAAAAAAATGATATTTGAAGATTCAAAAGTGAATATCTCAATAGAGACACCACTCATTTTACTTTTTACCACATCTAATAGCAAAAAAATGGATGTCCTAATAAAAAACATCCACTGGAAGTTCAAATAGCATTGCTTCTTAAAAAAAACTTACCTTTTAGCGGCGGACGATGGCGACCAGCAAGGTTCGGTTCAGCACCAAAGGCAGCCTTCCCTTCCCAGCTCCCCTCTCTTTCTTTCCTAGTTTCCCTTCGTTGCCGCTGCGTTTGCGTTCTTTTTCCTTTTCCCGTTAAATGGACAACAAAGAAAAAAAAGCCGAACAGACGGTAAAAAAGCACTCGGACTATTAGCACCCATATTGCCAATCAGTCCACAAACACTTGTTCGCTTATCTAAGCACCTGCTGTGCTGAGCTTGAACACACCAATCCAATTCCAAACTGAGGTGCTCCCTAATATAAGGTGCAAATTTGAGAGCATGTTATCCAATCTAATGTGTGTGTCGGGCAGGCATTGGGGGAGAAAGGCCCGTGGGACTGGCCGACTCACTTTGGGCTATTACCAATCTCGCCCCACACCTTTTTCACTCTTCACGATCTAATCCCACCCCAAATTCATTTTTTCATTTTGAGCCGTATCAAGCTGAGTTGCTACTATGCTACATTATCCAAACACTTCATTATCTAGCATTTGATTAGTGGGGTAGCATTTAGTCAGTGATACAGAAATTTAAAGATTTTGGAAATATAAATTTATTTGATAATAGAGATAGGAACATGGAGAAAAACTTAAAATTTCTATATTTCTAAAAAGTGGGCAAATTAAAATAAAAATTTATTTTTTTTTCTAATAATATCCATATACATAATTATTATTTATATTTTTATTTCTACTATCTTCATTATCCCTATATTTCTTACTCCATATCACACTACCTAAAATACATACCAAAATACAATCCAATTATTACCGTTTGAGCATTTACCCTTAATCCCTTTCACCTCTTTCATTTTTTCATCTGAAACTCATTTTCAAACCCTTGTGCTTCTTCCCCACGCGCGAACTCCTCTAAGCTTGAACACTCTTTCATAACCTCTTCCCCTCCATCATTCCCTTCAACCCTTTCACCCAATCACCCAACCTCTTCCCTTCCATCATTCCCTTCTACCCTTTCAGTTGGATGGGTTTCACATCCTTAGCTTTATTTCATTGGTATCCTTTCTTTCTACGGGTACAATTTCATTCCCACCCATTCGACTTCCTTCTTCAAGTCTGTGGGTCGATGTTGGTCTTATTCTTAGTCTGGGTTGTTGTATTGCCGCCATTAAGGAAGGCATGGATTTTGGCCTGCCAAGGTTGAGGTGCAAATTGCCCCTCGACTTTCTTTTTGACAAAAGGGTGGGTCAAGATTTGATTAATTATGCGACGCCACTGATATGAGTTATTGACCATTTCTTTTGGTGGATGTTCTTTGATTGAACATAGATTTAATATATTATTGTCACCTGATTGCAATATTTCAATGGAACTTTAATTCGTAGTTAGTTTTTTAAATGAGTATTGTCTAAAATATCTGTCATCATCAGAAAAAGGTAATTTCAAAACAAGATCGATTTGATCTCATTCTCCAATATTTTGTACATTTTTCTGGCTACTTTCATTTACAAATTATGTCCACAACCTTTTGAAGTTTGTAAATCCTTCTGGGCAGTTGGGAAAATGAAGAATGTAATTGAGTTGAAGGCCGATGGCTGCGGCACCTTTTTTCAATTGGATTTTAATAATAGAATTGAGGGTAAACTGAGCAGCATGGAAAGAGAGAGAAGAGATGCTAACACGATGATTATGTGATTTTTAAATCCACATATTGGCTTGTTTTTTTGATGTAAGTGCTTCAGTGACTTTCCTGTTTTCTTGACATAAATTCATCTGCCAGTTTGGTATGCTCGCTTTCGATGTTTATTATTCTGTTTCTATGTCAAAGTCGTTGTTTTCTTCAAATATCACAGGGTGCAGCTTTTGAGCCGCAATTGACAAGTTTGATGCTATGTTATTGAAAGGTAATGTTTATGCACCAGTTGGTAATACATCTGTTTTCCTGAATTTGTCACTTTATATTTGCTGAAAAATTCTCTTTAAACTGTTAATTACATGACCTAAGTACTGTTTGAATTTTAGGTCATCAATCATTTTCCCCGCTCATGATAACCGAAAAGTTACCTTTATAAGACACAGAATTCAGGTCTTCAAAATAATACATGCATCATAGACCGAGACACACTTGACACTAACTTCATATGAGTTTCACTTCAGCCATGCTTGATTGTCTCATGCTCTTGTTGGTCTTGGAGAATTTTCTTAAAAAAAAAAATCATTTTAAGCCCCCACTTACTAGCCTTAGTGGTTGTTGTAGATGTCGAATTGTTCTTAACTCCTTTCTTTTTATTTAGCATATAACCTTTTAATGATGATAGCGTTTCCAAAGCCGTAATGTCTAACTTAGATTTCAACATGTTGAAATGCAGCTTTGTTCAGATAAGGTGTGGGTGTGGCGTTGCACCACGCTCAAGGGCAGGTGGCAGTAAAGAGAAGGTGAAGTTGTTGCAGACTTGCAGCAAGCTAAAAGGCCATATGGAGATACCCTTCATATGGACTCCAATAACATGCAAGTGAAAGACGCCTTATCCTCCTGTCTCTATGAGCTCAATTATCGCCAATTTTAGTCAATTCATGGAAACAGTTACCAAAAAGAATCAGTTTGCTTTCCATCACAGCATTGTCTTCTTTTTATTGATTCTTCCTAGAGTTAGACAAAGACAGCACACTAACAACTGTAATAACAACAATGACAATAATAAGGATAACCTTTTTTTTTTATTACAATGCTTTTATCCAGCTAATTGAGGTTGAGAGTATGACAACGAAGTGTGAGAAATTTGTAACCTGAAACGAAGAAAGTCCTAGCTTGTGTTCCCACCACGGATCTTGAATTTTCGATAATGTTTATTTTGGGTCCCTTGCAAATTGATATATCAGTTATCACAGATTGCAATGTTGCATCGGTGATGAGTGATGACTGCAAGTACAAATAATTAGTATCTTTCAGTATAGCGTCCTTTGCAACTGAATATAGAAATGAGATTCATAGTTCTATGATTGATGCTTGGAGGAAAAAGAAGAAAGAGAGTAATAAGAATATCTCCTCTCTCCTTGATGAAAAGTGTTATTCCTTAATCAATGTGTTTCTTTTATATATCAAAATTTTAAAATAATTAGATTTAAACTTATAAATTCATGCAAATTACTTAAATAAATATAAATATTAATTAATAAAACTCTATTAATTTAGTGTACTGTTCGCAAGATTTGAATTCAATTATCATTACTAGTCATTAACCAAAAATAAATTACTAGTCATTCTTTTGTCTTAGAACAAACATGTGTCCACTCTATGAAAGAAAATATATTACATAAAAAATAATTATAAAAACTTATACATCAGATGAGATTGCTTTGGAAAATGAAAAGATTTTTACGGCTAAAAATGTATAGACAAATCTGACATCAAATCTTCGTTTAGCACCGTTTGATTTTATTCAATGATTAAATTTAAATTAATGATTGAAGCACAATTTGCACCCGTCAATGTTAAAGGAATAATAGCAATGTGTGTATAGCTCATGCATAGACCAAACAATAACATTCTGAATTTCAGTAGGGCTCAGCGGATGATCATTGACAATGGTCTCCTTTCCAATGTAGTGAGAACAAATATGGAAGACTACATGATTCAAAAAAAGTGGATTTAAAGGACAAATTAAGTGTTTAATATTTAAAATATTCAGAGAATGTAAGATAATATAGCTTAAATAAAAAATTTTACAGCAAAATTTACATTGACAAATAAAAAATAATATTTTAAAGTGAAAATAAACTACATCTTCAAATTTTGCATACATTGACAAATTTAAATTCTAAAATTGTCACACTAATAAAATTTACTCATCCATTGCTTCTAATCTAAACTACGACTCCTGATTAAATTTAGGTGATCAAAAGTTAATATAAAAAAGGGCCATTCTTTTTGGATGAATTATCAACTATTGTCAAAGTTATTGCTAATAATACCAAAAAACTAAATACCATTTGTTCTATGAATAATCAACCCTTGTCAATTCCTGGCTGAATAGCTCTCACATAAGCAATGGATTTGGTTGAGCTTGGATTCCAACAAAATTAAAGGACATTGTCTTTTTTTCTGCATATACCGCTCTTAGTAAATATTAGAAGAAAAAAAAGGAAAGGTGGACTTCACAAAATTTTTACACATTCATGCCTTTTGTTCATAGTTGTTCACCCAATTTTTCCCAAAAAAAAAAAAAAGGGAAGAAGGCATGAAAATGCCACAATAGGGGGTATCAGCTTATTTGCAAACTTGCATCATTATGAAGTTACAAAGTTACAAAGATGCATCCGAGCTTATCTTCACTCTTACTTTTTGTTTGTAGTTTTCTAATTATCTGCATATCTTTCTTCAAAACGAGTACAAATCACTAATGAAACTATTCCATTATACAAGGATTTACTATAACTTATGAGCAAAAGAATGAAACTTCGTTTATACAAGCATGTGAAAAGTATGTTTTTCGAGGCATAAGATGTACCTGTACGGTAAAAATATAAAAAACTCTCGGCTACTTGATGTAACACCCGTTCAATCATCTTGGCGAGGTTCAAGATGATTCTTTTATTTAGCTGATTTTGGCAGGAAAAAAGAGTTAGAGTGTTAATCCCCTCGTAATAAATGAATAAATATCCAGGACATGAACCCCCACTTAACCATCACACTAAGGTATGGGTATGTTTATTAAGGAGGTAAAACTGAGGTATAATATTTTATGAATGAGATTTATATGTAAAATTACATTTAGACTTTATTCATAAAATTTGTCACCTTATTTTTATATTCATTCCAAGCAACCCTAGCTATAGACTGTTGACTCTTAAAATTAAATAGCCTTTGAAATTCCCATGACTTTGACAACACTGAGATATGTTGGAAAATCAAATATGAGAGTGGAATGGTGAAGTGGGTAAGTCTCGCATTTGATAAACCAGAGGAACAAGTTTTGCATTTTGTTCAAAGATCCAAAAGATAGCTCCTAGATCTTATCTTCGGTCCATCCAAGCTTGTATATGTCACACTTCTTCCTCTTAAATCTCTTGCGAGAAAATTCTCAATCTATACAAGTCAAACAAATAAACAAAGACAAAAAAAGTACAAGAAATTGACGTGATTCGATTTTTACTGTCTACATCCATGACTCCAAAAATAAATTGTCTAATTTTGGTTAAAAATACAATTACCAATATGACAAACTCTCTCAAATCCAAAACCCTTATACACCCAAACTCACAAAACAATATTTCTCAAGCAAACAAAATACTCACCTTACTCATTAAAAAAAAAATACCAATGGTTAAGTCATCAGTAATTTTACCCTAATCTGTAATTAGTTGCAGCATATTTCTATTGCTAACTCTATTGCTAATATTTGTTTATAATTTTTTTTTTTTGTCAAAAGTTCCATCCTTGTTTCTGTTGCGAAAATCCGTTTATAATTTTTTAATCAATTTTTCGCGTGATTTTGTCTATGATTTCCATTAGCAGTGTGCATGGGCCATGTTATTTCGAGTGGTGTTTGATTCATCCATATCTAACCCTATATTTCGAGCCGAATTTGGATCGAGCTCGGACTGGGCCTAGATCGGACCAAATGTTCCTACGCATCATTTTTTTACTTATTTCACAGAATTAACAAAAGCAATAGAAAGTTACACTAATTAACCTGCCTCGGTCAAATACTTTAATTATTTAAGTGATAAAAAAATAATATAAGACATATACATAGTTATTCATTACAAAAATTATAATATTTTGATATTGCTTAACATATTAATTGAATAAAATACTTTTTTATCACTTGAAGATGAAATTTATAATTATAACTTATAATAAAAAAAGATATTTTAGTTAATACATATTAATACTTTTTTTCACTAATAATCATATATATATATATATATATATATATATATATATTAATATTACATGCTATCTTTTTAATCACTTAAATTAATAAATTAATATTTATAGGAGAGATTAGTGTAATTTTATAAACTAGACAAGTATCAAATATAATTACATTAAATTTCAAGAAAGATGGGTGTAAATTACTCAAACAATTGTGTCCAATATCAGGGGATGACTAAAAATATCAATATCGTCATATTATGCTCCTACCAAAATTTATGTTTCAATCACTTCTGCCGGGAAAGTAAAGGAAAATTATTTTATAGCTATGAGTAATATTTAATTAAAAGAACGCATTTTCATCCACAAACATTGACAATAGAAGGAAACTAACCTAATTGACACAGGAAATATTTTTTAACAAACTCAAGATGGGTTCTTGAATGCATAAGCAACTTTTATGTCTTTCCTCTTTGAAAAATTGGTAGGTGGGTATAAGTCTAACAACTCATTTTGACACGTACTTATAATAATGTTGGTCAAACAAATAAAAAGTTAGTTTATTTTAAATAAAATTTGTGGAACCCACATTTATTATGTGTATAAAGATGAGATATTGAACTTGTTTACATATAAAGTTATATTATTTCTTTGAAAAAAATTAAATTGGAAAGCATAATTTTTTTTTAAAATATTTTCGGCTAAGAAAATGTTATTGAAACAAACACTAAGCTACATCAGTTGAGTTTTTCCGATCAACCGGCTTAAATTCATTATGCAAGACACCTCCAATTCAAACAACATTGCATTCAAATAAGAGAAGTGTTATTCCTGTACCTAGAAATTGGATGTACCTTGAGCCATCTATTTTTTCAATGGGTTAATGGGAGAAGTGAGGATCACTATCATCTCTAATAGTAATAAATTGTGTCTCAAGGGACACCTATATTTTAAGTGTTGAAATAATATTTTCATTCAAATAATAGAGATATTCAACACTTCCTCAAAATAAAGTACTTATCACACAATGGAATACACACATACGTGATTGAAAAACAAAAGGGAATCAGCCCAAAAGCAAGTCTGCTAGGAACTTGGTCGCTCTGCTTCAGTGCTTCGGTGCAAGTACGTGGCTGGCTTGATTTATTAATTGCACTAGCACTCCACGTAGGAAAATAGATAATGCCAAAGTCTTGTGGGGATTTCTGTGCCGAAATTTTTTCGAGAACGATAATATTTGTTCATGGCATCAAACACGGGGAGCGCGAATCTATTTTGTCGTGATCAACTCCATCTATGATTGAACGGAGAAAAGTTACCAGATCTTTATTGCTCATTCGCATATCATCATCCACCTCTATGATTCCCCTGTCTTTCAGCTGTTGAACATCACTTTCACAACAGATCAAAGCATTGAAAAACAAAGCGGCTGAAGTGCATTTGCATTTAAAAGTACAAGTTGTGTGCGTGGCTAGTAGAACCCAATTACGCTTAAATTCACATTTGGATTCTATTAGTTGTTACTTATATCTTACATTCATTTTCTTTTGAAATTAATTTAGAAAAATAGTGGATAATAATTTTTTTTATATATAAATTATTCTTTGAAAGCTTAAGCCTGTAAAAGTGAAATACATAGTGTATACGTAGATGGTAATCAAAGTTATTCTATTTACTTAATTTAAATAAGCGGAATAATGGACTAAAAATAGATATATCATCATATACACTGGAATATACTACTTAACACCATAGTGATAATTTATTACAAATAACAATATAAATTCTACTATTATTGGTCTGTTCCTCACAACTAAAAATCAGAATGCTAATTCTTGAAAGGTCTGTAATCTTCACGTGTTGCATCATTCCTTAGCTATAGCTCCGTTACTTTAAGTGGATTCCTCTACCTCTAGTAACGACAACGGAAAAGAAATATAAGAGTGAGAAATAGAAGATTTTTCAGGAGGAGTTTCTATTTGTATTAAAAGTATCATCGTTGTCGTCCAACACTTTGGATTTATTATAAAAAGTGAACATGTAAGGATTCAATTATCAAACTTTTCGCAAACATGATTAGCTAAAGTGCAGTTGCTTTTAAACTACTCTTATAACAATAATAGAAACATCCATTTCATACTTCATCAAGCATATCATATAAAATTAATAATAGGCAATAATAATTTAAGATATGCATGTATTTTCATGATTACTCATCAACAAAATTATCATCACCTTTCTTTCATTCTATTTTTTCTTTTCATTAACATATTTCTTAATCACTCATGAGATGAATGCATCAATGCCTTAGACCACCCTAAAGGATAATGAGCTCATACCGTGGTTGTCGCCACAACCTTTTCGTTTTCTTTCCGTTACAGTAATCTCAATGGTTTAGGGGTTAAGTCGTGAGCTTAAGTTCACTTTTCAAGACTTTACTTTTATTTTCTTTCCGTTGCGTAATTTCAACAATTATATCATAAGTTTAGCTCAAGTATACTTTTTCATACTTTCATTGCCAATTTTCTAGGCTTTACTTGTATTTTCATTTGAAAATGAATGTATACATATCATCATGTAATCATAAATAAATCATGGACAATCATTCATTCATCCTCATCATTTCATAACTTATCACTATACATTCACATAGACAATATCTCATATATATCCTTATATCAAATAGTAGGCTTTTCATGCTAAATTGTATGTCATATTTCATCATTTGAAGCCAATAAATCAAGTACCTTAAGGTTCTTAAAAGTTTATGGAAGTCTTAGTGTTTACACATTATGGAGTATTTCTACCTATTCTTACAAACTCTAAGCAAATCTTTTTCTCTTAGTTCTCTTTGTACTCTTAGCATTTTATTAATACATTAGTGCAATTTAAAATATTATCCTTAGGTATTTAGAGGTTCTTTATATATTTTCATGCTCCTTTATGATTTTTATATATTTTTCCTCTTGAAGATTATTGTATCTTAAATTCTTAAAACTATCTCTTTTCAAGACTTTAATCTTCTATTTACAATTCTAATATATTTTACAAGAAAAATTGTAACTTTTTGTATACTTATTATCTCAATATTTTAAAAGTAGTTCCAGATTCTTAATTCATCAAGCTTTCCATTAATGGTAATTTCATTAAAAATACATTTATGATTATGCCATATAACCCTTGCAAAGTTACCCTTTTCCAGAACCTCTAGCACTATCCATAAAGTTATTTCTTATTCTGTATTTCCGTGGTGCAAAGCTTTATGCATGGCATATATGGATGTGTTCCTCTGTGTATTAGCTTTATAATAAAGTTGAAATTAGGCTATTTGCATTTTTCTAAAGTGAGTTACACCTATTTTATTGAAAGGTCGGATTCAAAGTTTCAATCTTTGGCTTAACTTTGAAAATTTATATCTTGAGCTAGAGAACTCTTTTTTGGGTGATTCTTCTTGGAGAGTTTTCTATAATGTGTCTAGTTTACGGTGAAAATATTTTAATTTCAAGATACTTCATATTTTGTGAATATTGCTTTTTGAAGTGCCTACTATCAGGAATAGCAGAAATTCCAGCACCTAATGTTTTCATGTCTTAAGTTACCTTTATTAAATCAAGTTTCACATACCATATTTTTAAGCTATATTTGAGTATGATAACATCATAAAAGTACTCAGAACATAATAGAATATATTATGCTATCTAAAAATATATTTTACAACAATCATTCAAAACTTTTGACAATAACTCAAGCTTGAGGCATTTTATTCATGGGCAAGGCTAGAAGCCAACAATGTTTGAACAATTAAAGATGAAGCTCCTAACTCTTATATGTAAAGTCTAAAAAGAGTCATTCTCTTCTTCCTTGAGCTTGAGCAAGAGTCCTTGGAGTAGATGGTCCTTCTTGAATCTTGGCTCTAGAACTTGAATGCTTAAGAAAAATATTTCTCACTAGAGTTAAAGATTGTAACGCTTGTGAGGGCTAGTGAAGGTTTGGACTTAGGATTTAAGTGTTTAGATGAAGTTTAAAGGGTGAAGGGAACTCTTTGAAGAGAATAACATAAAAATAAATGATAGAGAAAGAATAAGAGAGAAAGAACACTTAGGAATTCCAAAGCTTAAAGACTAGTAAGAGTATGTTATGAGCAATAAGTTTACACAACTCTCACCCTTTTATAGGCCAAGAGGCCATGACTTGAAGTGTAGTGGAGTTTTTAGTGCTTCAATTTGTTATTCTTGGATGCTATTGTGAGTGGAGTAATAATCATTTTAGATTACTAAGTGCTAAATATAATCATCATGTTAGAATTAGTGGTTAGTGTAGTGCTAATTTTAGTGGAAATCAAGAGCTCTTTATGACACAAATTTATTCATCAAATCAATTTGTTTCCTATCATGATGATGCTAATTTTTGGCTTATACATACATGAAGGGATTGTAATATGGGATTTCATGGAGTTTTACTTTGTTTCATGTACTTTGTCATATATGATATGATATGTATGTGTGTTGCATTTTGTTTTATCATAATTTTTTTTTAAAAAATAAATGATATTATAAGATATCATGGCCAATCTTTTCTATTTTATTCTTATAATTGGAATCTCATGTTAATTATTTTAACATAATTATCCATGAACTCCATAGTCTACACTAGAGTTTTGTAACTTTTAGTTAATTGACCCATTTTATTTTTTTTACTTTTAATCCAATGGCTTAGATTCATTCTTGTTTCAAGACAATGATATTTTTATAATTAGATAATGATAGTGGAATTCTTCTAATTCTATTTATAAAATAATAGTTATCTTTATCATTTATTAATAAGACAAGAGTTATTTGTAATTTTTTTCCTATGTAGTAAATGTATTTTCATAATTTTCATTAAATAATAATATTTTTATAATTCTTTGTATTTATTTATTTTGTTTTAGACACACTTTATTATTCTAATATTATTTATTATATTTCATGGTATTTATCCAATTTCTATTGATTTTCCTCATCTTAATAATTAATTTAATTTAGTTATGAATTTGGGAATATTACGGTGATCATTCTGTGATGTTCCCAAGATTTGAAGATATACAGTCGCGGAATATGCAGTTTTCCACTGCTGAAATTGAATCTTATCCTAAAATTCAAAGTCCACGAGCGGAGATCGGGATATATAGGATTGAATTTGACCCCGGCAGCTAGGAGCCTGGTAGCACAACGATTCAGTTGCACGGGCTTTGTATTTTATCTGATTTCCAGAATAACATGATTGCTTTCCTGACTGTCCTTTAGATCTATAGAAATGTAAGAGTGGACAAGTTCAAGAAAATGAGAAGTGTTAATGACGTCGGCAGAGAGAATAAATTTTTTTAAATAAAATATTTAAAAGAAATAGAGTATTATATATTTACCCTATAAATATTTTTTAATTGGGTTAAAGTTGTTTCTAATCACTAAAAAAAAGCAAAATTTGATTTTATTTTCTTAAAAAACATTTAATTTTGGTCCAATTATTTCTAAAATGTTATAGTTTTAGTCTTTATCATGTATGATTATTGGCTGTCATACATAATTAAAAGACATGACATTCTATTAGTCATTCAACACTTAACATAGATAGTTTAATGTTAGGCATCAATGTTGACAAACTTGTGAGTTTACCTATGCCCGTGAGCAGAGGTAAGCTCATATTACAAACTTGACTCTTAAACTCACATAAAAGTTTGCTTATTTTAAGGATAATATTTAAAATATTTATATCATCTAATTATAGTAAAAAGAAATCATGATAAAACAAATATATATAAGAATTTCAATTACAACATCGTGATGAAGCAAATGCAAGTTTTAAAATATGAAATTCAAATTAAAATCATAAGAAATATGACAGATTAAAACTTTAGAATCTGACCATTTGAAAGAACTTGAATCAATACATCATAACTTCAATGTTAGAAGATCTAATTAATAGTTCTTATTGTAAAATTCCATATTTTATAGTTTTCGAGACCAAATTCTAACTAAAAGAATAAACTCAAGTTTACCTAAATTTATCAGAGTTCACCTAAGCTTAGTGAAGTTTACTAAGTTAAAGTAACAAGCGAGTTAACTCAATTTTGACATCCTTAACTCATTAAAGTTTGAGAGTTAATTTAGAGGTTGATAATCATGATAGATTAAAACCAAATAATTTTATAAATGTTTGAACTGAAACTAAACAAAATCTATTTTATGAACCAAAATAAAATTCACATATTTTCCAAGGACAAAAACATATATATTTAAGATTATTAATTTTTATTATTTTAAATTATAATTTACATTTAAATATAATTTATTATTTATTTTTATCTTTAATAATTATTTATTAATTTAATCAAATATAAACGTAAAAAAATATAACACTATTTCATTCAAATATTTTATTTTTTCACATCCTATTTACAAAAATATAAAATTATATTATATTTTTATTATCTATTTAAATTTAATGAGGTTGAGTGCAATTTTTAAATAAGAATGGGGTGGAGTGTAATTTAGTCAAATATCAAGGATAGTTTGTTTTATTTACTCTAAAAACAAATAAAAATCAGTATTATACCCAAACATAAATCAATTTTACATTTAAACATAAAATAATTTTTAATTTTATAAAAAATCTTATTTAAAATTTTTTTAAAAAAAATCCTTTTTCTAAAATTTTATCCAGACTAGCTCTATAACTTTCTAGACAATTCTAGTAAGAACCTATCAATAAAATAAGTAACAAAATATTTAATATTCCAATGACATTATTTATTGGTCAAAAACACAAGAGCTACTTCAACCCATTCCATCATTAACACATACCCGAGGGACTATTTACCCCATTTTAAAAAGGCTAGGTACCAATTCTTGGGTGAAAAAAACTGTGGGACTATAGCATACACTGGGTTATTGTTATTAATTATTAATGAGGTGGAAGATAAATATTTCCTACAATTCTCAATATAACTCATTTTTTGGATATGTATAGAAATTAAGGTAATGATTAAATCTTATTAATCTTCTAAGAAATGAAATTAAAAGACATAATTAGATATCCTTTTATCGTCGACTGCCACTCATTTTATCTTCAACTAAATACTCAAACAAGCTCACCTCTATTATTTCTTTCTAATTAAATAAAGAGATAAAACAAGTATGAAAAATGAGCCATTAAAATTTGAAAATAACATATATTTTGGATAAAAAGAAACTCAAAAGTAACTTATATTGAGAAGTGGAGAGAGTAGTATATACTTGAATTGAGGAACGAATTAAATGTAGAGAAATAGTTCATTATGTACGTTTTATTTGTCTACAAAAAATTGTTGGCTCGCAGATTAAGAAATTTTGATAAAACGTTTCATGAATGAATATCGATTTTAGTTTTCTTAATTCATACGCAAAATTGACCAAAAAGTTGCATAATCTTAATGCATCTGAATTAAGTGCATCAGGTCAGTCATTAATTACATTAATTAAGCCCATATATGAACACATTTAATTGTCACAATCAACAACAATAACCAAGCATTGCCATACATGGTGAGGTTGAATACATATGAGAGTGACATAATATCGTGTCGTGAACCATGACTTTTACTAAACCATCTAAAATACCACTCCGTCTTATTCGTTCGACTCTAATTATCTAAAAATAAAAACACACTTATTAAAAAAATAATTAATAAATATTGATAACAGTACAAACTTGTGATAATAGATAAAATTGTCCCTATTTAATTGGTAAAAAAAATTAATATCTCCTTGATAACAGTGTAAAATTATGAATTACACTAAAATATAATTGATAAAAAGAAAATATCTCCATGATAAGATAAATGAATAGATGAAATGAACCCAAAAAAAAAAAGTGAACAGTTGAAGTGGAACAAATGGAGTAGAGTAAACTTCAAATTAATTCTAAAAAAGAAATTATTTAGTTTATTCCGACAATACTAAATGTCGGACACTTGTTGGTCCTTGACATTAAGTTTGAAAGCTGCATAATAACACCTTAAATTAGTCCGTAACAATTATCCACCCACCCAACTTAGTCACTCATCCCTCACCACCTTGACCATCACCCCCACCCGATCTCCTGTCCACTCTCCAACACCGTACTTAGTTTGAAGAAAATGCTGAAAGAAAATGAATAGGAGCAGCACAGTCTTTTCTCTGAGCTCATATCTCTCTACGTAAACTTCACTTCGGATGCCTGTGTTCACCACTATGGAGGCTAATGGAGTAAAACCCAATTCCTCATTTTCAATTCCCTTATTAGTGCTTGCTTGTCTCCACATGATATTCTTATAGCACTTAGCTTTTTTGAGATCATGGAGAGTTCAGAGAGCTATAAACCTGACTTTCACACTTACAATATCTTCATTTCATCATTTTCCAAGTCCGGCAATATTGATGCCAACTATCTTGGTACTTGGCCAAGAAAGCCGCATGACACAATCCTAATCTTCGGAGTTTGAATCCCTTATAATGGGCTGTGTTAATTCAAGAAATTTTGAAATTACCAATAGCGTTTTTGAAGAAATGATAATCTCTGAAATTGTACCCAATTTATCTATGTCGGAAAGTATGCTTAAAAGGCTCTGCAAGCAAAATAGTTTGGGTCAAGCGGAAGTTTTTCAAGTTCGTATTGGATGCCGGATGGGGATCAACGAAAAATGGCTGGGAAACTAGTAGTAATGTCTCACGAACAAGGGCAAGTGGAAAAGATGGGAGGAGCTACTTGAAACTATGAAGAAAGCCACTTCATTCACAGCTGGTGTCCTCTCGCCTGTTAATTGTGGGATTGTGAGGACGTACGCTGCAGCATTAGATAGATTAGACTGGTGTTGGAGAGTGGACTGGAGATGGGAGTAGAGATGAAAGAGAAGATGGAGGAGGGTGAGAAACTGACTTGGGTGGATGGGTGATTGTCAGAGACATATTTAGGGTGCCACTATAAACCTGTCAAACTTGATGTTAAGGACCAACATGTGTCCAACGTTTGGTATTGTCGGCAACCAACTTTGTAATTTCATTTTATCATAAACCAAGTTGTCCAACTATGAACTGTGAGGAATTGATTTCGGGGTTTACTCAAGATACTATAATAAAATGATAAATTTCCTTCACTAGTTCCATCTGTAATTTTTCTTAATTTACTTCTCTTACCCTTAATAATAGCACTGATATCTTCTTGCATTGATAGTCTGCTCATCTCCCTTCTAGTCTCTATTGCATTCGTGTCCAACATCCTTTTCACCTCATTGTCATTGCCTGCATCTTATATCATTGCAAGTTTATGGTGCTTCTTACTAATGTTGAAGACAATCACGAACTCTTTCTACCTTAATTGTGGGTACAATGGGGTTGTGCTTTTGAGGGCTCACGTTTTGGATTTGGGTGTTCTCGATTTTAAAGTTGATAATGTTTGTGTTTTTAGTGATTTTGTTCAAATCATTATGGGTCGTTGGGTTAGAGTTCTTGGTTTCTTTTATTTTTTATTTTTTATCTTGTAGTGAGCCAACCCATTTAACCTACTAACTCAGTGGATTGAGCCAAGTTGGTATCTGTTTAGCTCGCTATAAAAGTGAGTTATCCCATTTTTGCTCTTCTAGCTCGCACCCTATGGTGGATCAATGAGGGTAAGCTGGGTTCGCTAATTTAATAGCTCTACTTAGAAAGATAATTTTTGTTAGTATTAAGAAAAATGTTGTTAGTCCTAAGTTTAGATTGTGTATGCACTCTAGAAGGGTGTGTGTACTCTAAGCTATCTTTAGGTTAGGATACTTTCTATTAAGTCAAAAATGAATTAAAGTCAAAGTTCTTTTGATTAGTGAGCTTAGTCTACATATAGAATTAATTCCAAAGGACTTTTATCAAGCTAAATGCTTAGATTCCAAATTTGGATAGAAAGAAGTAAAGATTTATTATTATTTGAAAAGATATATACTTAATTATAAAGATGATACTGCCTGACTTAATACAAACTATTCACTTTGAAGTTTGGAAGAAAGAATTCATAAATTGATTCTAATAGGAGGTGCTTAGATGTTGATCATCAATAATTATAGGTTTAAAAGAATGCTATAGAGAATAATGAGTCTCTAGTTAGCCTTAACAATAACCAAATGTGAGATAAAGTTAAAAGTTATCGAAAAGTTACAGTAGTGGGAAAGTCTATAAGATTGTCAGGCTATGGGATAGAGCACAAATGGACTAAGCAAAGCACTTTTTGGGAGTTACAATTTCAGAAAAATAATTTAGTTTGTCATTGTTTATATTTTATTCATGTTGAGAAAAATGTATTTGATAATATTATGACCTCTACGATGGATATTGACCTAACCAAGAATTGACAAGGCGAAGTTAGATTATGCTGAGTATTGTAGACGATTTGAGTTGAATTTAGGAGAATTGAGAGATAATTGTTTGCGTAAATGAAAGGCTTAGTGTACTTTAAGCTCTACACATAAACAAGACATTTGTATGGAGGAGTAAGAGCTGGGAATGCTTTGTTGTTATGCTTCTAACATGGGTATGTAAGTCAATGGTGCACAAAGTAGATTTTTAAGCATGAAGAGCCATAGTAGTTATGTTTTCATAGGGTGTTTGCTTCCTATTGCATTTAAAGAACTACCTTATCATGTTTGGAAGCTATTGACTAAGTTGAGTGAATATTTTAAAGAGTTGTGCTCTTCTACTATTAAGGTTAGTGATCTACTTGTGATGGAAGAGACATCCCCATTATTTCGTGTAATTAAGAGAAATCCCTCTTTGTTTCTTGGACTCTACGAGTATAGATTTAGCATATAAAGCATGTGTGTGTGGAGGGATTCAATATAGCTCGATTTATTCATTTGAAAGGGAAATCAAAGAGTTCAAAAGAGTTATGAAGAATAGGTCATAAGTTGAGGGATCAATATGTCAAACATACATATCAAATAAGACATCAAACTTATGCTCATATTACTTTGAGCCATATGTTCAATTCAGGAGAACTAAGGTTAGTCGTAATGATATTGGAGGTGAAAGCTGTATTGAAAAGACATTGTTCATCTTCAACTAACATTGTCTGTCTTCGTTCAAACATCTAAAGATTGATGATTGGCATTAGATGACGGGAATTCTACACACTTGATGACCATGAAAGGATGGCCTTCGACTGGGATCGGCCACAGTAATTAGAGCTCCATTCAAGGTTTGAGTAGAGCTCGTTTCACTGATGGTGATGAGGAAAGCCCGGTTATAATTGGGACAAAAATGGTTGAAAGAGTAGTAAACATGAGAAAACTGGCACCCCCAAAACATGATGACCATCATTCTGCCCATAACAACTCTCACGGAAAGTCTTTGTCGTCTGGAAGTTTGGATTTGGAAGTACATTTTCAAAGAAGTCTTTAGATATGGCAATGAGGCATATGGTATGTTCATATATTCCATTATGTATACCTTATCTGCAATGCAGGAATGCTAATCTAGCTCTAATTAATGAGTATGATATAGCGAGAAAAGTATTAATGCCTACATATGCTTAACCTTGGTATAATTCCTTTAAGTAAACTAGTAAAGACAAGTAACTTCAACAGTTATTTCGGTTCTCTAAAAATAGCTTATCTCTATAGGGAAATAATATATGGTATGTCTTAATTCCAATGTGTTCTTTAAAATACTAGAAAGATAGAGGATATTCATATATTTAATGAACCTAACCAATAAGCCTAAATATGCTTGGTAATATATCCTCGTCCATTTAATACTAAGGTTGATAGTTTGGATGCTTTAAGCCAAACTGTTTATTCCTGTACTACATTGAATAATAGAATGATTGGAAAGAGTTATGTTTCACAGATTCAGTAGATCTATTAATACCATAAAATTTTGAGATAAATTTGGAAGTGTGCTTACAACAGAATATTGACAAAGTTAAGGAATACTCAGTGTCAGTATAACTTTATCGTCACGTTGTGCTGTAACAAATGCATGTCTATTTCATGGTAGGCAAGTTACAAATTGTCTCTGGTTTCTCTTTTAATTTGCAGGACATACGGCGAAGCATCCAGGGAAATCTGCGTCCGCTCGTGACTAGCATTCCAGCCTCTTCTGTGTACAGCGTGAGATCAGGTGGTTCCTCAAAGAGCAGGACAGTCAGTGTTTCTGATTCTCCGCTTGCCACAAGCAGCACTGCTAGCTCTGAACCAAGTGTAAATAACAACTCCATATCTTTTGATGGGAGTGAGGTTGAAGAAAATGATTTCGAAGTGAGAGGGGAAACTCTTCCCTTATCAGTCATCGTCAGATGCAGTGTAACTCATGATGGAATCATCAGCACAGATATGATGGTTTAGGCATGATCATAACTACTACTCCTGCCACTTCATTCTCTATGTGGTAGAAAAAATAGCATTGATATTTGTTTGATAACATGTGCCTAGCAAATGTTCTGATGGTAGAAATTGAAGTCTCTTCTCTGTGGCATGAGGATTGTTTGTACTAAACATTTGACAACAAAGTTGACGATCTCGTTCAATTATTACAAACTAAAAACTCTCATGAAAGGTTCGTAGTTTAGCCTTCTGAATTGGCATCTAAAACATCTAGTCTAGGCTTAAGCTTCCACGAACAAGGGCATCACTGAGCAAGTAATTTAGAAATCTAGTTTCTTGTGGTTGCGGTTTTTCATGCATTTCTTTGACCGACCGATTGTTTAACCTTGCCTATCATAAGTGATAATGATAGAGACAAATTTTCTTGATAGCTGTGTAGATAGGGCTTTTTTGCAAAATAAAATAAAAAAAGTGTAACTTGAAATTTGTCCTGTTAAGAGAAACTTGAAATATGTCCTGATTTGTAATACATAAGTCGTACAAAAGTTAAACGTTTTAAACAATTGTACATAAGTTGTATAAGATGTTGCACGATTAAGAGAGATTTTGAACATAAGTCACACCAGGCTTGGTAAACTTGCACTGTGCATAAGTCGCCCAGCCTGGCTTGAAATGCAGCACATAAGTCGCATAAGGGTAGGGTGACTTATGTTCTCAAGCCGCGACTATGCACGTGCAAGTCTACCGCCTGATGCGACTATATGCAACGGTTAAACGGTCACAAACGGCTAGTTTCTTCCCCGCCTCTATATATAGATAAGTCGCCCAAGGGTGTGTATTTACACATAATTCGCCTAAGTTAGTAGTTTCTGAAAGAGAGTGCATTAGGAGAGCTTTTTTTGGTATATGGAGCAACAAAATCTCAACCGTTGTGATGATGATGGTCATATTGCTGTACGAACTAGGAGAACTGGTAATTTTTTTATACCTTTGTATTTTAGTTTAATTTAGTGTAAATATTTTGTTTAAGATTAGTTGAGAATTAGTGTGTATTTTATTATAGTTTTGTATTATTTTAAGTTAGTTAGCTCTATTATTTATTTATTATACCTTTGTATTTTATTATTTGTTTAAGTTAAAATAGTTTAGTTTAAATTTATCTAGATTATTTATATTGCTTAGTTTTAAATTTTGTTTATTTAGTTGAATTAGTGTTGGTGGTTTAATTAACTATAAAAAATTTAGTTTGATTTCAATATAGTAATTTAGTGTTAAATTGTTTAGTTAAATAGTTTTGCATGCTTTCTTAGATTATTAGTTAAGTAGTTTTGCTTTCTTAATTTAGTGGATATTTAATGTTGGTAGTTAAAAAAAATCACTATAGTAATTTAGATAAATTTCAATAGTTTGTAATTTAGTTTAATTTGAAAGTTGATTAGCTCATTTATTTGCTTAGTTTAAATTTAGTTTATTTAGTTGGATATTGGTGGTTTAATTCACTATAAAAATTGACTATAAAAAATTTAGTTTGATTTCAACATAGTAATTTAGTGTTAAATTATCATTTGAAATAGTTTAGCACGCTTTCTTAGTTTATTAGTTAAGTAGTTTTGCTTTCTTAATTTAGTGTATATTTAGTGTTAGTAGTTTAAAAAATCACTATAGAGGATGTTGATAAATTTCAATACTTTGTAATTTAGTTTAATTTGAAAGTTCAGTAACTCATTTATTTGCTTAGTTTAAATGTAGTTTATTTAGTTGGAGTAGTGTTGGTAGTTAAAAACTCAATATAATCATTTAATTTGATTTCAATATAGTAATTTAGGATTATTAGTTTATTATTATTTTTAACTTAGTTTAGGGTGTTTTAGTTCATTAGTTTTGGTTTCTTACCTATTTTTTTAATTGAGTGATTTACCGTAAGTTAATTGATTTGATACAACCTCTCAATTCTCGTACTAGGCGCAAATCCACAACAATTAAACCACCCGATCCACGACTACAGCCCTACCTTGAGATTGCGGGTTTTTGGCACCTATCAGGTAGGATGCTATGACTATGACAGGGCATTTCTCAGTGCGCTAGTCGAGCGATGGCGTCCAGAAACACATACGTTTCATTTTCCATATGGGGAGTGCACAATCACACTTGAAGATGTGGCATTCCAGTTATGATTACGTGTAGACGGCCCCGTTAGTGGATGCATGGATGATTGGGCCAGATTCACGGGATATTATGGCATTGTGCAGGATATGTTTGGAGTCGTCGATGTAGGGGAACATGAAAGGGAAGTGTGAACCTTACATGGTTTAGTGGAAATTTCCAACAACTGCCAGAAATGCTGATCATGAGATACTTTTGCGCTATAGTCGGGCATATATCATGCAAGTGCTTGGTGGGTTTTTATTTGCAGACAAGTCTGATCTAGAGTTCATCTGAAATGGCTACCGCTTCTGAGTGACTTGCATCAATGTGGGACTCTTAGTTGGGGATCTGGAGTTTTAGCCTTTTTGTATCGTGCATTATGTCACGCTTGCAAGTATAAAGTGGTGGAGATTGATGGTTGTGGGGCTCTTTTACAATCTTGGGGATGGTATAGATATGTGGTCTCCAGCCTTTGGTCAATTTCCACTAAGGTTTCCACTAGCAGCAAGGTAACTATCTACAAACATTTATGTTTTTATATCCATGCTTATATTATGCTGTTTCTTATGGCATTGCAATGGTTGACAATTTTTTTTAGGTGAGGGCTTCAAATGTACTTCTGATACACACAATAGTCGATTGGTGACATGTAGGGCTTAAGCTTGACACCATTGGCATTGAGGGGTAAGTAATGTATAATTATGGCTTTTAACTGTCAATTTATTGGGTTTACTAGTATACTAATATGTATATTGTATTTATCAATGCAATTTAGGTGGATGCCATATAATCACTCGCGGTTAGGAGGATTATGCCTGGATTCGTCTACGTGACATTGGTGTTTGGACCTCTGTCACCCTCTAATATGTTTTGCCATTATTGAATGGCACGCTCAGGCGTGTTCGGCCATCACGTGATTACTTCCAGTGGTACTCGGCATTTGCACACAGGTTTTTATTCAGGGGTCCTTATTGATCATGCGGTAGTTGATTTGCCAGGTGATGTCCCAAGCCACGTGGCCTAGGCTGATTATCACTTATCCATGCGACGTCGTGGATCAGAGAGGTACAGCTCGTTGGGTTCGCGTTAGTAGCCGTGCTAGTAGACACCATATCCAGGGGATGCAGATGACGATATTGATGAGGAGGAGGCTTAAAACTACGACTATTATGACGATGATGATGATGGTCATCATGGTCCTGCACAAGCTCAGCCGTCCTTCCGCCGCACTAGGTCATGCATGGCCCTAGCTCCTCATTTTAGCCATCTCCAGCCACCAGGTCATGCATGGCCCTAGCTCCTCATTTCAGCCATCTCCCACCACCAGGATATGCCTGGCCCTAGCTCTATTTCAGCCATCTCCCAGCCGCAGGACCTAAACTTTATGTCTATCCACACGGATGTCCTAAATTTTCTGAGCTTCCAGCATGATGAGCATTATTCGATTTCAGCCAGCCTATGGGGCCCCTATTATCTCAGCTCCAGTTTATACACCTCGACCATTGATGCCTTCATTTGACCTTTTTGGGGGAACTCCGATGTCGGCGTTCTCACAATACACACCATGGCAGCATCCCTCTTAGGGTGGGGAGGGCATTAGGAGGCCACTCACATCCCGCTAGGGCGAGGATGAACATGGAGGAGGCCACTCGAGGGTGCATCAGGAGGCCACACACGGCGGAGGCCCATCAGGGGGAGCCCGCACGTCCAGTTCGATCTTGGCATTGTCACTCGGGTTGCGGCTTCCTAGCACCTAGGCGAAATTAGTTTGTGAAATCAATGGTTTTAATATGTTTGTTTATTTGTAGTTTGTTTCAAGTAACCATGAATTAGTTGTTTATTAACAAACGTTGCTAGATGTTGTATGAGTTTTTTTTCCTCAAACTTTATGTTTAATATTAATCTCTAACCCCTTTCTTCAAACTTATCATTTGAATGAAATCAAGCCATAATTTTTTATAATCAAACTCATTATATGGAAAGAACTTCAACATAAGAAAAAAGAGCACTAAGCTTTTTACAAATCGAAATAAACTAATTTCATAACATTACAAGAATACATCCAGCTTGGTTGAACTATTATTAAAATTAAATACAAGTCAGATAAATTGAAAGAAAGACATAAAAAACTTAAAAGGATCCTAAACCAATCAACCAGTTTGACTTGACGATCGGCTGTTAAGGCTGAACATGAGCGTCTAGTGTGACCCGCTTGCCTACACAGTCCGCAACGTTTTATTTGGTTTAGTTCTACATCATCCATTTCATTCCGTCGTCTTGGACACTGGCCCGTCACCTCGTCTAAGTGCAGGATTAGGTAGTATTGTAGGACCAGTATATGCATGCCAGCTGTCATCATTTCCAATGGCCCTAAACTCCATTCTGTATACCTGGATATCTGGTCTAGACTATATGCTTCATGAGTATAAGAACCCACTCAACTCGTGCCTTCCAACAAGCTTTAAGTGCATGACGACATGGATAGTGTAATAACTAAAAGTATCCATAGTCACAAAATCGACCTATAAGTTCACCCTGAAATTATCTCCTGTCAACCTCACTAACCATGAACTCCAGATTTTCTCGGGAAAATGGAGGGCCAATATCCATGCTGCTCAAGTGCCACTTTAAGGTCAATTGCTCGCAAAAGAGCCTCAGACCACCTCCCAGCAATTTGTGCTTGTGCCTCCATACGCTTCCTCACAATAACTGAGCAAGACGAAAGTAAGTTGACTTCACAATGGCTGTAATTGGAAGATTACGAGTACCTTTCATGACAGCATTCATATACTCGGACAAATTGGTTGTCATATGGCCGAACCTACGACCTTCGTCTGCATATTGTGTCAATTGTGCATGCGGGATCCTATCAACCCATTCACCCATCTAGGGATTCCATTTCGCAAGAGACCATAGTAATATAGAAAGTCTCGCCGAGTCTTTGAGTATGCTGCATTTACTAGTATTTTCTTTGCATCTTTATTCTTGAATCAAACTGCAAAGTTCGAGCAAATATGACGAATACATATGCATGATAGGCCATTGGGGGATGCCACCCATTACCTTCAGCATCCAACGCGCTTTTATAGACCCATGCTTGTCAGAAATTACAAGAATACCTTCTTGCGGGTGACATCCTGTCAAAGGTTACTCAGAAAAAACACCACCCTTCCTTGGTCTCTCCCCCACTAGTGCAAAAGGCAGTATGTTAGAATTACCATCTTGGGCGATCGCCATCAACAATGTTCCACTATACTTGCCATACAAATGCGTCCCATCAATTGAAATAAAAGGCTTGCAATATTTGAACGCCTTATGCACTGAGGGAATGTCCAAAACAACCGGTGGAACATCACACGATTTTGATCAACAATATTACTCATATAGTATGGTTGAGTCAATAAATGAACTACTGTACTCGTTGAAAAAAATAAATACTATTACCTCATGAACATTACCTCATTTTAAGTTCACTACCAAATATATGAAGCCTATTACTTATGAACAATACCTCATGCATTAAAATTCTTCAATATAAAGTTCATTATCAAATGGACTAATCAAGGTTGATAAAGTTAGTAAATTAGTATTAGTACCTGGCATATAAGATTGCAGACCAAGGAGCCATCTCGGAAGCTCTCTGTAGGAATCTTCCAGTCACCATAAATCTTTCCAATTGCCTTATGTTTTGCATACCATACCTTCATATACTTCAGCTTGAATTTAAAACTTAACTCCACAAGCCCTTGCAATACTTTAATAGGTATCGTTGGATCTTTCTCCACCATTGACAATATACTAGCACATATGACATCACTATCCAATTGCCGATGACCTTGCAGAGCGAATCAAATACACATGTGTGAGGTCCATTATACCTTCAACTTCCCACATTTGCATTTCTGCGATAAGTAACACGAATACTCCAATTGCATCCACTGTCAGCTTCACACATTTGCCATGGTATTTTATGTGGTTTGACTCATAAACTTTATACTTAGCTGACCTTCAAATATTGTAATTCTTTATTGCAAATAATACTTCCTTGTCCCTGAACAATTGTCCAACTTCTAGCTCTCTTCTTCGTCCAAACCAACACTTCTAGCAGACCCACTTCTAACACTACTCAGATTCATTGCATCTAAATCTAGTGTTGAATAGTGACTAGTTGTCCTTGAGATTGTGATTGTGATAAGGACTGTGACATGAACGGTTGGTTCGAATTGCTTTCCTCTACCTCCCTAGATCCTTCATCACTCTCATTGTGTACAGGGCCATCAAATTGCTCTTCTTCCACATCTTCCCCATGCTCAATGAAATTTGAATAATCAAAACCTGCAATAGGCTCACCTTGGTCCAATGGTTCAGGAAGTTATGCAAAGCTTGGACTTGCCACTATATCACCAACCATTTCTCTTTGACCTTCAGAGTTATTTATGGAGGATCGTGGGTTGGGGGCAGGATGCCCCAGCACCTAATTGAAGGGGATCAGAACCTCCAGAGCTGATTTGACTTTGTTGCATAGTAATAAATAACTCCATAATACGAATCTCTGGAAATCGGGCTTGAAACATGAACATCATACTTACATCATTATCACTGGAGATTGGAAAACTTGTGTACTTGATCACGCCTTGTCCTATTGCTATGGGCAACCTGGAAAGCATCTCGGTAATCTCCATGCCTGTTTTCTTGTCCTAATTGCTGTAGTATGCTCCTTTGTAGCTGCGACAAATTGATGGTCAGACGAACAATAACAGATTGGCTGCATACTAGTGAAAGTGACACCCTCTTATTTGAAACCTCACCATTGTAATGAACTAATATATAACAACTCTCAAGCCATGGTATTGAATCACACTTTCAAATGATATGCTCTGGTATGAAGCAAAAACCCCGCTTTTGAAGACAATGTTGTGCATAAGTCGCACCAGGGTGGGGCCTATAAGCATTGTCATCAGAAGTGTACATAAATCGTGTAATGCTTAAACGACTTATGTGAAACATTCAATTCGCATCAAGTTAGTGCGACTTATGTATAAAAAAACAAGACAAATTTCAAGTTTCTAGCCGAACGGGACAAATGTAAAGTTAAGTATTTTTTTTATTTTATTCCGCAAATTAGCCGTGTAGATAGACTAGACTAGTTTCTTCATCTATTTAATTTGGTTTACAACGTTTTCCCAATCTTCATTTGCCAATCGATCAACACTAGTTTCATCTATTAAACTCCAGCATTTTTATGCTCTTGGTTTACTCACTTCGCACTTTTTCTTGCCTCGCAACTGAAAAAGTTTCAGTAGCTACTTGTTCGTTTTTGTCAATATGCTAAAAATAAGTTTACAAATACTACGTTTTTTTTTTTGGGGCCAAAAACAAATACCAAGTTTACTGCAGTACAAATCAACACCCAAAAAACAAAAGTTTATGCAGTACAAACACTAATTCATGCCTTGTATGCTGGTGCTGTAGGGATGTAAAATTAAACTAGAACGATGGTAAAGGATGAAAGATCAATCACTAATTTCATAAATTTCATCTCAATGTGCATGCGTGGTGCAAAAGACTTGCAAATTTAGATATCAAAACGGATCAACTCGTCTTGTCTCATTCCTTCCGACTTGCCACGGACCTACGTAAAATGAAGCAGGTGTGTCAACCTGCCCTTATAATTTAGGCGGATTAATTGTAAAAATATATATTAAAATAAGCATGTTTTAAGATCTTTAATGAGTTAGTTTTCATTAAAAAAAATAAAAAAATAATACATTTACCATATGATTTTTTCGGGTAATAGTGAATCTTGTAGGTGACTTCTGTAAAATGATACCAAAACACATACAAGAAAGCAAAGATTACAGACTGAGAAAAGGAAAAGAAGGAGTTTTCTGAAATGCTCTTAGCATTTACTGAACTAGAGAATGATCAAGTTAGTTTACACTATGCAATCAGATAGGTTTATATACAAGTGAGCTGAAGCATCGAGTAAGCTACCATAGAACTCTATTTGATAAGTAACAAATTAACTACTTCCCTAACTAAAGGTAACATAATATAGCTGGTTTAGATTGAACATAGGATGTTGATATAGGAGGAGGTGCTGCTTGTGTTGCAGAAGGTGTGCAGTCACTGTATGTGAAAGGATGGATATAATGATGAAGGGGAGGAATGTGCGATGTGTGTGTGAGTGAAGATGCTAATTGAGTAAAAAAGGGAAAATCCTTTCATAGAATGTAACATTTCTTGAGACAAATATTTCTCTTGTCTTGAGATCAAACATGATGTAACCTTTTGTGCCATGTTTATGTCCTAAGAAAACATATTTTCTAGTTCTAGGATCTAACTTCTTCTTGTGGGAGACTAATGTGGATGCAAAACTCAAATAGCCAAAGACCTTAAGATAAGTAATATCACTTTATTGTGCAACAGTTCATAAGGACTCTTATTAGTTAAGAATGCACTAGGCTGTCTATTGATAAGATGCATGGCATGAGCAACAACAAAGTGCCAGAAATAATTCACAAAACATTTACTTAAAATAATATTTTCATGTAGTTCAAATTCAAATCTATAATATTTTAATAAAGTGTCTTGAAATTTGAAATTTTAGGAGGAAATTTGAAATTTTAGATTGGAAGAGCTCTAAATTTTCAAAACACACTAATTCCTAACTTTAAATAATTAAACACAATAATTAACATAATCATGCATTTAAATCATCAAGAGACTAAATTTAATTATGAATGATTAATTACTCCTTATTTAATTAATTGAGATGATTAATCCTTTATTAAATTTAATTAATCTTAATTTATACATAATTATGAGTAAATGGAAATTGGGACATTACATGTGGAAATTCCTCCTAACCCCAATTTCCCGCCCAAATGTTATGACCCAACTTAGGTTATGACTGGCACATAGCACCTTCCCTAGCAAGCCTTAACATACATTATTTTATAGAAAAATGGGTAAAGTTTTCTCTGTTTTGGACATTCCAAATTTAGAAATACAACCTGTATAAAAATAAGGATAAAATACATAATTGGGATTCAAGCATTCTCAGAATGCGCCCAACAACAGAATAATCAACTCATCAAAATTTAGAAAAAATATATGTCCAACCATAACTAGGAGTATAGTTTAAAATATAATTCTAAACTTAGTTTACATATCCTTCCTATTATATATATATATATAAATCTTAACTATACATGTTTAAGCACAAATATAGACATAAACACAAAACTAATCCAGGACCTTGCCTGTGACATATGGAGCATTAAAACAGTTCTAATAGGATAAAACTAAAAAAAAATAGGTTCCAATATACCAAGAAACCTTCTCAAGAAGGCTCACCAACTCAGACAATCGGCTACTAAGGAGCCGTAGAATTGGAACCTGGAGTTGTACCTATATAGAAAAGAGAGAGAAATAACGGAGTGAGTTTTGTAACTGGTGGTGGACAGGATGTCTATAACCCACATGAGACAATATATAATCCATAAATAGAATAATAATAGTTTCATAGTCATATAAATTCAACAAATCCTTTTATTTACGAATAAGATTCTGGAAAACATTCCACTTTGTATAAAATAATAGGGAATCATCAAATTTAGGATAAATAGAAGGATTCACACTAGGCAGTCATTCTGCCATGTGATCCTAAAACACAGTCCTACTCATGCGAGTAGCCATAAACAGAAGGATCCACTGTATAGTTCTAAAATTATAGTCAAGGTGCACCAAAGCTAACGCTCCTGTCGTCAGCTGCAGATCTTGTAGAAATTCTTCCTAAAACATATAATTACTTTATACAAATCAATAGAAAGGGACCATTCCCACTATCTATAAATCATTTCTCAAATCCATATTAGGGATTAATCGCTTTCAATTAGTTCAATCTATGAAATTTAATATTTCTTTATTAAATTTCCAAGTCATATCATATTGTCTCATGTGTAAATTTTCAAATAAAATATAAACTATTTGCATTAATCTATTTTCATAAAAAACTTATATAACATAGCCAAATAATTATTTCTCAGCCTCTAATTTACTAAAATATTTTTTTAACTAATTTAGAGTAATTAAAAATAATTATAGACATAATGTCTACTCACAAACTGGTTTAAAGAATCGAAGATCAACTCCTAGGTGTCACCAATTTAACAGTTGATACTCAATTGCTCTATAACTCTAGGAACAATATAAATACAATATTAGTAAGCTAGCAATACTATCAATTTACACAAATTACCCCAAATCACTAAAATCCCTTATTTATAGTGTTAAAAAAAAATCTAATATTAATTCTAAATTAACTAGAAAATTTGATAAATAAAATAGACTAGAGTAGAGACTTATTTATCACTTGAAGAGTAGAATTAGTGAAGAAAATTACTCTAATTTCTTGTAAAAGCTTCAAGCTCTCTAATGGAGTTTAGAGAGAAAATAGAGGTAGAGGAAAGATAGAACGATAAAAGATGTTGAAGAGAAGGAGGAGATTATGATGATGGAAGTGGTGGTGATATTTTTTTTGTGAAGAATAGAAGAAAAAGAAGCAGAAGAAGAAGGAAAGATCAGGGAGGAGAAAGAAAAGGAAGAAGGAGAAAAGAATGAGGGAGAGAGGGATGGGGGAGGAAGGAAAAAAAGAAAGAAAAAAAGAGAGAAAACTATGGTAGTCTATACTATTTAAGGTGTACAGTGGTCCTCACTTCAATTTTTTCTTTTTCTTTTGGTGTTGGTTACTACACAAAATTTCAATGTTTAATCCATACAAAAATATTTGACTTAGTTAAAAAAAAAATCATTTCAGTCAATGTAATATAGATGATTAAATCCAAATATATAATTCAATTCTATTAATATATAATTTCAATTTTAATTTATATATGATTGAGAATTATATATATGATTTTAATCTAAGTTAATTTATACAATATTTATGAACTTGAATTATTAAATATTATGATGTCATTAATATATTTTACAACTTATATAACCAGCTCTAAAATTCAAATTTTGAATTCAAAATCATTTTCAAATCAATGCATATTTATTTGAAATATATACTAATAAATGTATATGATGATTTATTTTATTATGTAGCATTTTTTATCAAATTAATCATATTTATTTATTCTTCTCTATATATAAATCAAATTCAAATAAAGTATAACTGCATAAACCTTTGGTTAGGGTAAACCTATAGTCATGGATTTCTTTTCATACACGCCATGTATAAGATCTAATTCATAAATTAAATTCATGTAAATTAAATTTGAAAAGCAAATTCATTCTCAATTTTAATTATTCCAAATATGGAATAATGAAAATCTGATATTTCATAATGTTTTATCTATTATTAAAACAACAAGCTCAAATCTATATATAAGTTTGCAATCTAAAAATAAAAGTTTTGAATTTATACTTCCATGTTATAAAATTTGCAAATAAATAACTGATATAACCCATGATAACCATACTAATTAGTATAATAACTATTTAAAATAAATGAATAATTAATATATATTTTCAAATCAAAATATTGGACGATTTGACATAATAAAATTGTTAAAATTGGTATTGTCGATAAATAAAATTAATATAATTTTATATTTCCCTAAAGTTTTAGGGTGTTAGATTTTGTTAATTTTTTTTAATTAACATTGAACTTTTGAAAATTTGTCCCGATTGAGCTTTTATTCTTTGCTTCTCTTCAATTTTATTGCTTATTATTTATTATCTTTTATTACTATAAGCTTATTTCATTCTTATAAATTGACAAGTTGATTAAATGCAAAAATTCTGATAATAATCATAGTATCAATTGAAATGAAATCAGATGCTCTTTGTATTCCATCTGATGAACTGGTCCAATAGCCTCTAAATGCACTGCTCAATCATTGCGTAGCTTGTCAAGGCAAATTACAAACAATTTTATTCCTTGTAATCGTCCAGATATTATCCGACCATTGTGGTGAGGAATGTGTTAGGTCTACATATGATCCCCGAGATGACATTATCTGAATCGCAACAAGCACAACAAACATAAGTGAACAGAACGCACTTGTATAACCTTGAATAAAGTTATTGTTCTAGACAAAGTTTCGAAGTAAATGTTAGATGTGAAGCTTGGTTAATTGGTTCTTTTTGGTATGGAGTAACAAGACTTCTCGTTATTATAGTACTTGAAACCGAGCTTTGAACATATGTCCCTTTTTACCAATTGTCCCACATTTTATAAGGGTCAGTAGAGAGGATTATAGAAATAAAAGATCGGACAAACTATAAAGTCCTCTAAATGTGCCGTTGGGACAATTAAGACGGCGTTCTAATGATAACGCCAACTGGGCAATTTAGAGAGTCATTCCTTATTCACCTAGCAATTATAGCTGGAAAATTCTTCTGGACTTTTATCCAATTGGCCTAAAAGAATATGTATAGTTCAGTTATCATTATTATTATTATTATTATTATTATTACTACTACTACTACTACTTTTGAACGGGAAAATAGCTGAACAGAAATATTGCTAGTATAATCAGCACGGATAATTATATAAAAACTTTGTTCAAAATTGACACACACAACTTGTTAATTTGGGTGATACCTGTCCGGGCCTTTTTCTTTTACAGAGGTACCTTGAATAAAGTTACTTAAGCCAACAGGTTTGTAATATCCTTGAATTAGACAGAAACATCCAAACGGTGAAATGTTCTATTTGCTAGATGCACTATATTCATAATGATTTCATCCGTTTAGATCACAATCCAGTCAGAACAAATGAAATTCTTCATCTCATAAGAACAATATAAGCCTAGGAGTGCTCTAAACATATGCTAAGTGGGTTGATTGTTGTATAAATTCAATGGTCAGTGATGACCAATAAATATCCACAACCATGAATGATGATATGCAATAATATGATCGATAATCTAGAATGCCAGCGTTCAATATTGTATTTGGAAACTTCCACGCGGCGATTTAGATGGGCATTCTAATTTGCAACTTTTCAATATGGTCTCTATAACAGAGCATATCATGGCGTTTATGAGCAGCTTGACTTATAGAATAAGCTGCAATTCATTAGAGGTGTATGTCCAAACATAGGTTCTTGAACCTGGATAGGTTCTTGAACCTGCATAGGTTGGGACTTGGGATTCATCTAGTGTATTATGTTTCTCTTCAACATGATTAGGATAGACTCACCCATTCTAGCATAGTTCTGACCAGATAGATTAACCTGACTAGGTTCTTCAACCTGAATAGCTTGTTATTCTTCCTTTCAATTGATCATTGAAGCAAGTTGATTAGACTAGCTGAGAATTTCTTATGACCACTACCAATAGAAACCGAGGTTTTAAGAGAGTCGAGGCCAAATATCTTGAGTGTACTAAGGAAAGTGTGACACATGATAGCACCATTTGCACCAGATATCAACCGAATAGTTAGGATTGACCCTTCAACCGAAGAGTTGGGATTGAGTGAAATATGAATATATATCCTTGGGCATCGAAGGCTTTAAATAAAGAATTATCTAACTAGATCAGATATAGGTCCTAGTGTACAAGCTATATGCTCCTAGCTATTAATTTGCGAAAAGTGATCCAACTAGAATTGTTGAAGACAATATAAAGGATAATGGGACGTTTAGCGTATGGTTATTAAGTTCAATTATATGGTACTTAATATTGGTAACCATGCAGACCATTCTAATCATTTACTACAGATTTGATCCTAGATCTTTAGATCTAAAGAAGAAGAGTAATACTACACTTTCAAAAAATATCTACAAAATCTTTTATAAAAATTATGATAGTTGTTAGATGAAATAAAATATTTACTGATTAATAAATGGCTAACAATTATGACATATTATTTTGACAAATAAATTTCTAATTGATTAGCATTATCCTAAAGGAGAACTATATTTCATGAACGGCTTTGAAGTTTTGTTGTAGACACGAATGATTCCACCATATGCTGGCAATTAAAATCAAATAAAAAATAAATTAACATGACCATTTATTCTATATTATTTTCCGTCCTTGTATGATCAACCACAAAAATATGATCAACGCCCGATAACAACTATTGAAGAATGACCATTAAATAATGCCAAATAATGACCATATAATGGCATTCACACTAATATGAGAATATGGCAATGAAACCATGGATTAATAAAAATTTCCTAATATAATGGTAAATTTTACAAGTGACTTCTTTAATAAAAAGTTATTCAATAATGTAAAAATTATACTCCTTGTTTCCTCTATTTGTTCAAAAATAAAAAAAATGCACATATTAAGAAAATAATAAATGAATCTTAATAATATAAAAAAGTATAAAGGATCATATTATCCATGTTAAAAAATAAAAGAAAGTAGTGACACTATTAATTAATATAGGGTTAGTATTTCAAAAGAGAATTTAATGTTTTTACTTTTTATGATATAACAAATGGACAAATATTTAAAAAAAAACTTGAAAGATAAAGTGAAAATGATTGATTATTTGACTTACATTGATGTAAATTGATTCTCCTTTAGCTTATATACAACGTTTGGGGAAGGAAAAAAGATTTAAAAACAAAATCAACAATAAAAAAAATACTGTTAACTTGTGTTGTTATTAATTAGAGGAGTTATTGTGAAAGGTTTAAAATAGTGGCATTTCAGTAATAATAAAAGTGGGACATTGAGATACAGTAATAGTGGGAAATTATGTTATAAAACCTCGACTACATAAAGTGTAGACTTGAAAAGAAAATTTACTGTAGATTTGTTTTATCAATGGGAGTGCGACAAACATAAGTTGGAGTGGAGGAGGTATATTGTTTCTTTGAAGGAAAAAAAATTAGAAAACAATTTTTTAAATTAATTGGAAAGCACAATTTTTTTAATATTTTCGGCAAAGAAAATGTTAGTATTGAAACAAACAATGTGATACATTGGTTGAGTTTTTCCGTTCAACAGGCTTAAACTCAATATGCAAGACACCTTCAGTTCAAACAACACTATTCAAATAATAGAGATATTCAACACTCCATTAAAATAAAGCACTTATCACACAATAGAATACACACATACGTGATAGGGGGAAAAAAAAAGGAAATCAGACAAACAGCTAGTCTGCTAGGCACTTGGCCGCTCTGCGTCAGTTCTTCGGTGCAAGTGGCTGGCTTCATTTATTGATTACATTAGCATTCCATGTAGAAAAAAGACTGAAACAACGCATCACTTCTTGGGATGATGATAGGTGATGACTGCATAAATAGTCTGAAGAAGAGAAGAATAGTTATGAGCGCAGCAGCATAGTTGTAACCTCGCTTGAAGAAGTTGTGAAGGTCACGAAGTGCTTCTCGTGGAGACCCGTCAAATAATGCCAGAATCTTAACGGGATTTGTGTGTAGCGACGTATTGGATGACTATAATATTTGTTCAAGTCATCAAAATGAAAAATTTTGTAACGAGGATCAATTTTGTCCTGATTAATTCCATGTATGATTGAACGGAAGAAAGTTACCAGATCTTTATTGCTCATGTCCGGACAATCCAGTATGATTCCCTTGTCCTTAAGCAGTTGAACATCACTTTCACAACAGATCAAAGCATTGAAAAACAAAGCGGCCGAAGTGCATCTGCATATGAAAGTTTCAATTGTTCCACTTCTTCCCATTTTATGATGTTCCCAAGCAATTAAATTCTGCCACCGTGCTTCCGTTGTTTCACTGATGTACAATGCTGGAATATCCAGTGTTCCATTACTGGAGTTGAATCTTATCCTAAAATCGAAACCCCCCTGCAGGACGATTTCGGGATCTCGAAGCTCGATTTTGACCCCAGCAGCTCGAAGCATGGTTGCACATTGATCTAGTTGTACGGGCTTTATATCTTCTCTGATTGCCAGAATAAGTTGATTGCTTTCCTGACCATCCTTTAGGTCCATAGAGATGTACGAGTGGACAAGTTCAACAAAGTTAGAGGCATTTTTGGTGTCGTCAGAGAGAAGGCTCCAATCCGGAATATCGTAGCCAAAGAGATACTCTAGCGCCAGAGCTTCTATAGAGTCATCTGTCTCCCGAAAAGTTGGCAATACAACTCTCGAAGAATGGAAAATGGTATCTGGTTATCCAACACTAACAAATCACTCAACACCTTGTCACGCTCTTCCCATGGCAAAGAATTCAAAAACATATTCCCTAATCCACTATTGAGAAGCTCAAACACGAAACAAGCGTCATATAACACTATATTGGCCATGTCCCTCGATTTCATCAGTTGGGGATCATCCACATAGCTTGCGAGAACTTTTTCTTGCTGCAAAATAAGTTGCCCACAATTGGCAAGGTTACTCTCTGCATTCCCCTGTACTAGTCTATCAAGAAGAGATGACATGCACTGCCATTTGATCTCTTCCATTTTCAGTGGGCCCCTTCTACTTCCCCTGAATCGGGGACCAATGGAGACGAACTTTGGCTCGTAAGAATCCTCATTCCCTTTACGAAGTTCTTCTGGCACAATGGACATTTTGGATATATTACATTTCACTCCAGAATGATACTGCATTGCTCTCATAGATTCCATCCAGTCTATGACCTCTTTCTAGACACGAGAAAAAGAAACAAGATGCAAATTAGAGAAACAAGATAAAGAAACTAACACGTGTGAAGATATTGGAAGATGCAGAACATGTGGGTGCTGCAAAAACATAGAAGTGCTTCCATTGATTATGTGTCTCAAAATAATGGGGTTATACATGTATTGGCTGCTAAGAAAATTCTTGGCTATATTAGACACATTTACGCCATAAGATTAAAGGCTCTTTTTCTATTAAAAGTAAGATATTTTTACACTATTTTTAAGGTGGCATTTGTTTCAAGGTATATTCAAATTGATCTTAAAATAACTCCTTGAAGTGATGTGTTTCATATTTGATAAAAGTTATATAAAATTATTCTCGAAATCATGAAAAAAGATTTTCCAATAATTTAGTAAATCTCATTTCCACATGAAAGGTGGGAATAAAAGTTCTTGTAACTTGGGAATTGTAGTTAGGGTGCATTTGTTCTAATTTTTTCAGTTCACAATCACTTTTTTCATACCAAAAAATTACTTTTCGTATATTTAAATAATTTTTAAAAAATAATCAAAATCTAAAAAATAAAATTAGTTTTTAGCTTTTTAAAGAGGGTAGATCCCAACCATAGTATTAAAAACAAGCTTGGACTAGTGGATTAAACTAAAATATAAATAAATTATGAAATTAGTCAAAGTCATTGTGATTGAATCCACATCGAAATTGGTGCAACCGATTCAACTAGAGCTTGTATTAAAATCGGTAACTGGTCAATTTTTTTTTTTTGGGCCCTTTTTGCTAAATAATATCTTTTTTATAAACCTTGAAAAAAACTCTAATCTAACTTAGAAAAATAGGAACTTTGTTTGTATTATCATGACTTGTGAGTTTATGATGTAAAACTTTTCAGTTGGTTGTGTAATTATGCTTTGAACTTGTCAATTGTAATTCATGATTGTAAAATGTGAACAACATTTAAGAATTTATGTTTATATATTTGGATCTCTTAAAGAGTATCAAATTGTTAATTAGTTGTCATTTTATTGTATTTTATTTAAATTTTTTATATTTTTTTGTATAAATCCATTTCAACCAGTTGACCATTGACATCATTAACAAGCAATGACTGAATGATACTGAGTGATCATCATAAAGTCTAAAAACTATAGTCCCCACTCTTGGACGAAAAAAAACCATATGAGGAATATAGACATAAATTGGCTTAGTGTTAAATATTAATAGGGTGGAAGATAAATATATAGTATATACTCGAATTGAGGAATGAATTAAATTTAGAGAAATAGTGTACATTTTATTTGTCTGAGAATTTTTTTTTTGGCACGTAGATTAAGACATTTTGATAAAATGTTTCATGAATGAATATTGATTTTAGTTTTCTTAATTCATATGCAAAATCGACCAAAAAGAGTAATTGCATAATCTTAATGCACCTGAATTAAGTGCATCGGGTTAGTCATTAATTACGTTAATTTAACCATTTATTAACAGATACAATTGTCACAATCAACAGCAATAGTCAAGCATTGTCTTACAAGGTGATACATAGGAGAGTGAATGCCAAAATATCATCTCACGAACCATGTCTTTTACCAAACTACTTAAAATACTACTATAATTTTTTTTTACCACTTTCATCCATAATTTCTTTTAATCTACTTTCTCTGCCTTTCTCTTACCCTTAATATCAGCGTCGATTTCTTCTTGCACGAATTGTCCTGTTCACCTCCCCTCTAGTCTTTGCTGCATTCGAGTCCAACGTCTTTTCCATCATATTGCTGTCACCTGCATCACCTACGCCATCGCAAGAAGACGATGCTTCTTGCTAAAGCTGCAGAAGGTCGCGAACTCTCCCCGCCTCAATTGTGGGTATCGTGGGGTTCTGTCTTTGAGGGCTGGCATTTTTAGATGTGGAAGTTCTCCATTTCGAATTTGATACGAAAATGTTTTCTCAACCCTGAATTCCACCCAACACCCAGACACCTCTCTCTTCGGCACTTTTTCATTTGTTGATCTTCTTTTACAATTTTATTTTCTTCCTTCTTAGCCTTCGATGTCGTAGGTGTATAGGGATGTTGGAATATCAACACTGAATTTGATAATGTGTGTTTTCAGTGATTTTGTTCAGTTCATTATGGTTCCCTGGGTCAAAGTTTTGGTTTTTTGTTTTTCTGTTAATTTTTTTTGTTTGGTGACTCAACCCATTTAATTCCGCAATTAAAGTAAGTTGAGCCAAGTTGACATCTTTTTTGCTCACTATGAAAGTGAGCTAGCCCATTTTACTCTTCTAGCTAGCAACTCGTGTAAGTTAGATTGGCCTAATTTAATAGCTTAACTTGGAAAGATAATTTTTTTTTTTGGTATCAAGAAATAATGCAGCTAATCTTGAGTTTGGAGCGCGTGTCTTGAGTTGTCTTTAGCAAACAGGATGCTAGCTATTAAGTCCAAATAGGAATCATCATCAAAATTTTTCTTAGTCCCCAATAATTTGGATTCCCTTGAGAATCCTACTAGCCATGGGTGCCAATGTTGATCGATTCTCGACAAGTTGTAGTTTGATATAATAACTCCAATATCATGATCTCCATCATTTCCTCTACAACTCCCCATCCTGATTTTGTAGAATCATTTATGTTGAGTACAACTTAAAACAGACAACACTTGAGAATACCAACATGCCTTGTGTCAACTCTAAGGACCTTGCTCACCTCGTGTTGAATGTGAACCCTTCTCAACATTTTGCATTCTTATAGTTTTGACATAAGAACTTCACCATCATGGTTATTACCCCTTTCCTCGATATTGACATCATTATGAAATATTTTCATACCAACAATATGCCCCCTAAATTTGGCTTGTCGATGGATGTTCGACAAAGGAGACAGTTAAATTTGAATTGCTGACCCTTTATGCTTTTCAAGAAGGCTTTTGTCATTTCATTGTATAGTCGACAACACTGGTATTGCAATGAAATCATTTTTCTTGTTGCATGCTTACTTTTTTTGTGTGGAGTATTTTTCCTTAATTGATTGTGCACCCTTGATAGTGCACATTGGCTGATTGATGATATAAACCAAAGACAAGCCAAATGGCTCAACAAATCCATGGTTCAAACGTTTTCTAAGGTCAAAGCTCTCCTGGACCTAGGCACTAACTCAAACTCATTGTGCCCACAAGACTACCTTCAATGGATAGGTCAAATGTGTCTCGGTTTATTGCTAGTGGCTTGACCTTCCTTTTATAATCTTTGGATTTAACATGCATTTGCTTGACATAAAGTGGACTATCATTACCAAAAACTTTAGTGTTTCCATCATTACTCCATGAGATCAATTTCTGGTGCAAAGTCGATGGAACAACTTCGATACTTGACACATGGCACATGACCACTTTTTTGCAGTTGAGAACTTCCCATCAAAACCTTGATAACGACATTTGTTTTGATTGGGTCAACATTAGTCTTACCAAATCGCTCCATGATCCTGTCGGGCAGGAAGATTGTCTTCTCTTTGACTAACACCTATTATTTATCATCTTGCCCTCAACTTTGGGTTTTATGTGCATAGGTTGAAGATGACCCTTGGTCACCTCGTCTAGACACTCGAACAACCCTAATCATGGAATTTGTCATTGAGGGAGACACACCAAGGATTACATCAAAGCAATCTTCTTTTGAAATTCATAATCCTAAACCTCTCCATATTCTAGGGCAGTATAGTCACCATCTTAATGAGCCCAAATATAGCCTCAAGATCATCATCAAATCCTAACTCAAATTTTTTTGTTAACAAATCATTGAAAGATTCTGACCATGACTCTTAGCCTTCTGGGCTAGATGTTGATTGTGAAGATATAACTGGTGTGTGCAAATCACTAGGCATTGTCAATGGTGAGTGCATTTGAGATAGTGAAATATTCTGACATTGTATGTCATAGTCCAACATGGCAGTGGGATGTATTATGGTACTTTTCTTCTTCCTTTGACTCTAACATTGAGTTCGGAGCCATCATTCCTGGCCTTAGGGCAGCCATTGGTGGTGTCGACTATGGTTTAGGTGATTGTACATGCGTTGTCGATGTTTAGGAATGTTCAACTTGATGTTGATACGTATAGGTTTAGGTTTGGCTTTAAGTAGTATCTTCCATAGGTTGTCGACTCTTATTGCACTTCATCCCACTTATCAAGAAATTTTTTTGTTTCTTGTGTTATTGATCAGTGGGTCCAAGGTAGCAATTCCATTTTAGAGTATTTGCTAAACCTTGATGGCTTACCTCTATTTGTCTAAATATGGCCAAATAGTCGATTGTCAGGCCAAGAGTAGCCATTGATGTCGAAAGTGTTCTAGGCATGTTTGGAAATATAGGCCTACATTTCTTGCTTAGTGGTGGTAGGAATTATTGAAGATGTACTTCTAAGAGGATTCCCTTGTATTTCAATATAGGAAGTCCTGCAAATGGGCCATAAGGGTTGGGATGCATGCCAAACATTGGCATATTAGCCATAATGGCATTTTCATATTGCATATTGTGATAGAGATTTTGATACATGATTTTGTTACAGACATTAGGGAATGTCCATCATCCCTTGGTAAGACATGTTTGGGAATAGTGTTGCCATCCCATGAGTAGCCATATTTTGTTCAATTCATGTCAATCCTTGGGAGGCCATTGAGAGTGGGTATTGTGTTCATGTCATAGTTGGAAGTAATAGTGTTTGACATTTTCCCTCTTATTCCTAGATTCTTCATTAAAGGGAGAAACTTTGACACAAGCGTTAGACCAAGTTTTCTATTTTTTTTAGCACTTTTCTTTTTCACTTGGTCCACTGGGTGTGCCAATTTGTTTATCTTGTATTTTTGTTGACAAACAAATGAATTTGACAAACTTTGCTTCATGATCTCAATTTGGGGATGGAAACAATTAATCTTTATGAGTTCTAAGTTCTTAAATATCAAGTGTCAATTAGACTTTTTCTCAACTTAATGCTAATAATTGCAATGCAACAGAAATGTAAATTGCTCAAAATTCAAGTATCTTGAAATAAGAGAAAGAAAAGAGCAAGTGATCATACTTGTAAAATGATTCTTTTTTATTTTTTAATAATGATTGACAATGTGCAAGAAATTGAGTAAATGAACAAGAAATAAAGTATATGAAAAGGAAAGATTAATCCTAAGTATAATGACAAAAGTGAGTGAGTTAGTCAAAAGAATCTTACTCGTCTCTTGTACGTGTTCTTAGTGTTGGAGTGACTTTGAACTTGAGAGAGCTTGAGTGTGTGATTGAAAACTAACTATTCCTAAAAAATGAAGCCTAACGTCTCTTATTTATAAACAATTATGTACAACATGATTTCGCCATGTGTCCTAACAGTTACCAGCATTTTAGATGGTCTTGACTCCTGTTCTAGTGCCTACCTCACTTCCTTATCTGATGTGTCATTTTACCCATGTTTCTTGGACTACCCACATATTAACATACGCGTGCAGCTACTTTAGCATCAAACGGTAAATGCTCCCATAATTATTGGATAACCACCCATGTTCAACACCCATGATCCCCACTACTTGGGCAAAGCTTTTAACTCCTATATTTCAGCTAACTATTTTCTAACCTAGTGTAGATCTATGCTTGACACTCAATGAAAACACCTCTGTGTGAATGGGAATCATCACAGAATTTTTCTAGGTCCCCAATAACTTGGATTTCCCTTGGACTCCTCCTGGCATGAGTGTCGATGTTGACCAATTCTTGACAAGTTGCAAGTTCTTTATAACAACTCTAGTGTCATGATCTCCATCATTTCCTTTTCAAATCCCCATACTATTTTTGTCAAGATCGCTTATGTTGAGTATAACTTCAACACTGACAACACTTGAGAAAACCAACATGCCTTGTGTTAGCTTTGAGGACCTTACCACCAATGTCGATGTCAAACCCTTCTTAACATTTTGCATTCTCCACAATTTTGACATAAGAACTTCACCATCATGGTTATTATCCCTTTTTTCCTAAGTCCTGCCTTCATTTTATAAAAATATCTTATGTTGAGTAAGTCTCTGAAATTGACATCACTTTAAATATTTTCATACCAACACATATATTGATAAGTTAAGATGAAATATAGCCATTCAAATGTAAGTGATATAATTTGTTTTTATTCTTTCAAAAATGCATTCTTATGTATCATTCAAGTGTGATAAACCGTAGTTTATGTACTTAATGCAATCCCAATAGACATTTTGAACAAGTACACAGTCAACAATCGCTTGAGAAATTTCCAACCTATTTCAAACCTTACCTATGTGATTTATTTATTCCACGGATGTATGATTGTTGTTTGTTTCAATGTTTGTTATTCCAAAAATTTAATATATGCACATCGGTGCATGGTCAGTAATGTTATAACAAATCCTTGCTTGCATAACTTAGCTTAGGTCCACAAAATTTGATAGTTGGCCTATTTGTTGTGTCAATGGATACTTCCATATACCCGAATGGGGTAGAGGAAAAAAAAACAACAATGGGGTCTATGTTAAAGGCAATGCTAGGAGGAAGGAATCTGATTGTATGGATTAGCTTATGAAATACTTGAGTTAGAGTATCTTAGTCAATAGTTAAAAAGGATTTGTGCTACTCAATTGTGAATGATATGATTCATAACGTCCAGGTACGACATGTCAACACAACCACTACTAAGTTATTGAGATCAACCACATGAAAAGATATGCAAGTAATGATCACACGCATGGCTTAAACTACTAGCACCAAGGACGTAGCCCAACATCGCACGCAGGGGAGCCCATATATCCCACGGTCACCCATGACCATACACTAGCCCATGAACCATATCCTGAAAAATGAGGATAATGGTAACTAATAAAATCTCATACTTAAGGGTGTTCAACGTAAATAGGTATGCATTAAAACCCAAACACTAACAACAACCTAAGACCACTACCGATACCTTTAGTGGAGTGCTTGCATAACCCAACACCCATCCCAACTCATATAAAGGCTAGCAAGTAAGGAAGAAGTCTAGTGAAGTCTACAACTCCCCAGGTAACCTCCTACCTTACTACATCGTTATAGTAATGATAAAGCTTATTAAGTGCATGATCTAATCCTTTCAAAGGTAGAATAATATGGATATTCCCTAATCTACTTTCTAAAATAGGGGAAATTTATATAATTGAATGTCTTACCACTAGTTTAGGATAAGTGAGAGCAATACAACAGATGATACTAATTATGGTGAAGACGAAGAATAGGTACTTCTTGATGATAATCAATCTCATAGTAATTAACGAAAGTCCTCAACTTAGATTAAATGAGGTGTTAAATATCATGCGCATTTATGTTATGTAGTTCCTATATATAGATGTAATTATGTTCTTTTGTGAATTGCCTTTTTCAAGTTCCATCATGTGACTTATAAATGTAGGTTTATTTCAAATAATGGTAGAGCCACACCACCTTGCAGGGATAGATACTAATCTAGGAAGGTACACCAATTACCACCACCCACCCATAGTCATTATATCCAATTCTTGGGTACGTGGGTCATCCGATCGCCTACACAATTACAATTATAGCCCAGCCATAATAATACCACCACTCCGGCCTTACTAGTGCACCACTTCCAGCTCCATTAGTGCTCCACTCCTAGCCCCACCTCTACCCAACAAATGGAAGAGGGTGTAGCTACCTCCCTAAGTCCAAGCGTTAACTAGGACATGTGTGCACCTTAGATTTGATGGGAAAACTGGCAAGTAGATTTATTATAATACATTTTTATTGTGTATAACTTTGCAATTGTTGTTTTCTTTGAGTTAATTATTTGTTTTGTATAATAGTTGGCTCCCTCCTATTAAGCTTGAAGCGCATCACGAAGGTTGTACAATAGAAGTATTATATCCATATTAGTCATTCACCAAGCCACTTGAGGATGCAAAGAACATATGATATTTGGAGTGAGTAGTGAATGATTTAATTTGTTATTTTCAACTTAGTCATATTTTTATCTTTGATTTAAATTATTTTTGCGACTTTTGTACACGTAAGAACATTTTATTACTGACCCATAAGAGAAGCCTCAAACTAAAAAGGCATGGAGGATTAGGGAAGCAAAGCGAATGAGGAACAAGTATTGTGACATCCATGAGGAGATGCTTAGCCATGACATGTTAGCATATGCACACTTGCAGGTGTTGAAGTCCTGGGCCACCAACACATTCAAGCAAAAGTTGAAAAATGATAGAGCAAACTAGGCCTTCACCAAGGATATATTACTCCACACTAATGGCTCCACTATCCTAGAGGTCACTAAGGCACGAATGGTGATGCATTATTAACATTTAGTTTTTTCTTCTACTTAGATATTGTATTTATGTAACGTAATGTGAATCTATTTTTAAATATAGGTGAAGGAATTGAAATAGAGTCAACGTATGGTGAGCTCTTCAATGAGACCTACACACGCAAGAAGGACAAGACTAGATGGGTCAACGTCACATGTAAGCCACATATGTAAGTCACAAATCCAAACTCATATTTATTTATTCTTATTTATTATTTTTGTTCATATTTATTTCTTATAACTTTTTTCATCTTCATTGCAAAATGAATATAGACAACGGTAGAAGAGGCTTCGACCCAATGGCGAGAAGGACATGAAGGTTGGCCTAATGCTTTCATATTAATGATATGGAGATATGGTCATAGACCATTGGCCTTTTCAAGGGTTGCATATACAACAAGGAACATTACTATCCTGATAGTGCATCCTCTTCAACTCCTCTATGACCTGGTTAATGTTGGAAATGATCTGACCCGCAAGTGAGTGCATACCTAAAATACAAAATTAGTAGCTACAAGTGTAGACAAAGATAATCCAAGAATAAGAGAAAGCTACTTGGCAAGATGAGATAAAGTAGCTCAAGATCTTCATGGAGAAGGAGAAGAAAAAAGCAAAGGTGAAGAAAGAGAAGATGAAGAGAATAAAGAAGAAGATTAAAATCTTGAATCACTTTTACCAAGGTCCCTAGTGGATGTTCCACATCTGCTAGCTTACACCAATCCCCGAGGGCTCCTCCTCCCTCGACTAAGGTTATCATTGATGATATGGTCTCTTTTTATTGTTTGTGTTTATTTTGGATTATTTAGTTTTTGAATTTATAAAGTTTTTTGTTTAGTTTTCTTTATTACTTTTACTTAGTTGTATATATTTTGTCTACTTTATATTTGATGTAAATAATTTTGTATTTTTATTAGTAATTGATTTAAATATTTCGTTACTGATTAATAAAAGTATAATTAAATAAAATATAACTAAAAATGAAGATGGATGAAATAGAATTCAAATTAAAAAAAAATGATTTATTTTACCAATGGGTTTGTCCATCGGTAGTAACAACAACTAATTAATTTCATGCGAATTTTTTGGTGAGAAATATATATCAACAATATAGAACAAGTTGTTGGCAATATTATAAAATTGACAGACCAATTGGTGACTTTTCCATAATATTATTAACTGTTTTCAAAACTAATTTGCTAGAAACATCATCCAAACTTTTTTGACAATTGTTTTCTATTCTCAGTAAATATCACCAACAAGCAAAATATCGACTACTATTTTTTGTTGATATGTTGTCGACAAAATTATTTCGATGCTAGAAAACTCATTATTTCAACGAATATCATCAGCAAGGCGATCGTTTCTTGTATTGTGATTTCTAACATTTTAGCAAAGAAATATTTAGCAGAATCAAAACATGACATCTTCATGTTCACAAAATCTCTTTTAACGTTTGAAGTTTAAAGAGTTTCACCTTTTTTGTGTCTTGATTCTCATTGTGCAAATAGTCCAAGCTTCATTGGCTAGAGGCTTTCATGATAGAAGGAAAAATTTTATCTGATTGGATTTGGAGAATGATGAGAGCCATTGCATCTTTGGACAAATTTTCCTTAGAGATTTTTTGTTGCTCGTAGTCAATTCTTTATTTGTTAAAGGAGTTTCAAAACCCTTATCCACAACGTCCCATAAATCACTAGCCATTAGGAAACGTTTCATTTTGATTGCCCAAAAATCATAGTTGTCTCCAAAAAAACTTGGTGGAGTGGGTAAAGGGAGCGTGTAGAAGCCATCTTCAAGGATCAATAGATGAACCTTAACCTTCAAAGAAACTGCATAGCGCACAAAATCCTTATAGCTTCAATGCCAAATGTTGATCTTAACACATTAAACACTCTTTTTTTTTATGAAATAAGTGGCTGGAAATATCATAAATCAAACAAAAAAAATGCAAAAAATAAAAATAGAGGACATATGCATAACATCAAGTAGAAGATGGAGAACGTATGGGTCTTACATAAATATCAAAGAAATGCTTCCATTCACTATATGTGTCTCAAAATGATGGGGTTACATATGTATTGACTCCTACAAAAAACAAATTGAAAAATTTTCTAAAGGATTTGACACATTTAAGTCATAAGATTAGGGGCTTGTTTGTGTCCTATTGTTCTTCTTTTCTTTTTGCTTGTGTTAGTAATTCTGTGTTCGTTGTCCTAGTGGTTGCTGTTTATTCTCTTTATGGGTGTTATTTTATCCCCTTTATGGATGTCTGTTTACCCCTTGTGGGTGTTTGATTTCCTTATGAGTTCTTTCTCTTTCAATGATCTTATAGACAAGAGATATTTAGATCTATATTGAAATGATGGATAATCCATAATGTCATGATTTTCATTTTGCCTTAATTAGATATTAACTAAGATGAATTAAAAATTAATTATCTTACGTAAAATACACGAGCGAAGGAAGACATCATGCCAATACCCAACAAAAGAAAGGATTCCAAATAGAAGTCTTGGGCGAGAGAAATGCCATAACTAGAATGGGAAGAATGGCTCTTACGCTGACACTACGAAGTAAAAACTTAATATCTCCTCACCCTGCACTTATGAGATTAATTGAGAGCTTCCTTCTAAAATTTTTATCTCGTCTGTATTATTTTTTCCTCCAATGCCTTATTTGTAATACAAGGTTGGTGAATGCCGAAAAGGGCTATCTAATATCTTGTAGTGATGGTAAAAATACCGCAAAGATGGATACCGGGCTTGTGGGAATTACCATGATGGGAATGGGTACGATAACTAATTTGCTCTACATGGGCATGAGGATACGATCCTAACAGTTTATTAAATGGCATAGGGTTAAAAGATCTCCACCCATTGAAACTCGTCAAATCTTAATAGGCCAAGTCTAGGCTCCTGCAAATCCTATTGAGGCAATGAGGCCCAAGCCTTACCAAGGAATCAAGGATCTTTCACCAAGTTGCATTGTCCGAACTACTTTACCACCAAACCAGCTGCTATTTTAACATTTTTATTGCAAGTTTTAACATTTATTATGTGCTTGCTCTACAAATTACGTGTTTATATTTGTATTTAATTATTTTTTCTGTATTTTTTATTTGTATTTCTTAAAACTTTTAAACTTTCTAATCAGTCTTCAATTTAGACCAAGCTTAGGCTTAAAAAGTAGCTTATAGTAAACTACAAGCCAACCTAGGCAAAACATTTGTAATATAGGCTTGGTTTGCTTCCACCCATCATCCCGCCTCCAAGAATATAAAAAACTATTATTGCGACCCACGTGATGTACAGAATAATAAATAGGAACATATGAAAATAAATAAATTTTAATTTTAAGTTATAGAATGGCCATATAATAAAGACATTGTGGGAAAATATTAAAGATGTTGATATTGTTACAATATAACAATAAAAGTAATTTATCTAATAAAGAGAAAATATTTTAGACTAATGGTACAAAAAAATTATCATGCACAATGTATAGCACAATGAAGTCTTGGTTTCTCCTTGAGATGTTGTATTAAAGTAAAAGAAAACATTAACAATTTTAAAATAATAAGTTTCAATCATAAATTATAATAATCAACCCTAATTAAAATGGAAATTAATAAGGAGTAAATAAATAACATAACTTTTTTTTAAATTGATTTCAAACTTTTTTGAAAGATAATTTAAACTGAAATTAATTTTAAAAGAATTTATTAGTTATCAAACAATGTATTTCAAATTGGATCTCATTCTATCTACATGTCTAATTTTTCATGATTATCAAACATTTTGTTAATTATCAAATAGGTATTATCTATTTAAAATCAGATTTTATTATAATTAATATTTAAAATTTGATTAAGTAAGCCCTTAGTCTAATGGTAGAATTTTTCATGTCTCAATAAACTAAGGAGGTCGCAAGTTCAACTTTCATTCTTACCCCTAACTATCTTAGTTAAGAAAACAAATTAAAATTTTATTTTATACAATCAAGTTTAAAATTTAAAAAATTAGGTCAATTGTTAAAAAATTTATCAATATGTAGTTTTATATCACACATTTGAATAGCTTTCTTTTCTAGTGAATTTTTCAAAACTTTAAATTCTAACATACTTTAAAAGTTGACAAGTGGCATATATTTCCTATTAATAGTTAGTAAATATTAATAGTATAGATTATATCATTCAACATTTAAAATGTCAATCATAACGTTAAAAATATAAATATAATAAGAAATAACAATAACAATAATTTACATTTACATAATAGATATTATGAACTACAAAATTAGGTAAAATAATAACTTCTAGAATGCGGACATAACTTCTTGAGCATCCAACCTTTTTTTAAAAAAAAAAAAAAAGATCCTCCTATATACAAATTGCACATGACTAACTCATAATTTACGTGGTTTTTGTCTTTTACATTTTTTAAAATATTTTTAACCATAACTGGATCAATACTAAATATAACCATGAAATTTTCGCTTTTAAAATTTCCTACTTTCTTACTTTGAATCTGATGCAGTATTATCATGGTTAGGGGCAAAGAGTCAATGTGTGCAGGTACTATTGAGGTTCTCGTGCAATTAACACAGTACATTGAGACTAAGGTGTTTATTCAGTTTGACACGTCTCATAAGGATAAGATTGATAGTATAAAAATTAATAGAATAATATCTCTAATAAATTTGTAATATTATATAGTATTTGATATAGCACTATAAGATATTATACTTTATATTTTATAAAATATTATATTTTATAATATTATTAATATTTATAAATAATTCTAATATTATAAATAAATGTTAAATAAAATAAAATTATAATGAGTAAGAAATTTTTACTAATTATCTAAATATAATTTTTAGATGTCATATTTATGTAAATATTAATTAATTAAAATATAATCATTTTAATATTATTATTTATTTCAATACTTTAGAACTATTTATTATATCAATAAATTATATAAATATAAAATATGCTCTTTTATATATTTTAATATTTTCTATTTTAATCATAATTATTTAAATTTTAATTAAAATAAATATTAAACCAAAATATTTTAATATTAATCTTTATTTTTATATATTACATACTATTTATTATGTATTCAAAATATTTATGATTAAAATTATTATTTTATTTTTTATTATTTATCAATTATAATTTTTTATTTTTATTATATATAGCTAAATTGGTATAACATATTATTTTTAACGGTATTTATTTATTATGAAATAGTTTTATTAAGGATTATTTTATTTACATAATTTTTACTTATTATTATTTATTTAAGAATTATTTTATTTTAATAATATATTGAAAATAAAAATGACTTTACATATTAAAAACTAATAAGGTCTAATGCAGCCTTTTTATACTACATTAAGTTATACAAAATTATAATGTATAAGGGAGTTAAGATAAATAAACTTATAAAATACGTTGAATCAAATAATAGATAAAAATATAACATATAATATTAACTTGTCCTATGATACCTAATTCGATATACCAAACTAATCCTTAAAGATGTCTCGTTCATTAAAAACAGAAGGGAGCCGATATATAGCTACTCTGAAAGTGTGAACGTCCTCTTTTTTAGGTCATGGTGAACGTTCTCCTGTGCAGCTAATAAAGATACTGTGGCCCATATGTGGCGGTAGTAGCTAAGCGGGCTGCTGGTCATTGACTTTGTGTTTCACATTGACCTTGATATTGTTACTAGATAGTCTATTTGGTGTGGCTGTTTCACGTTCACATAACAAGGATGATCATATCATCACTTGGTTCCACAATAACTCAACTCCCAGCATCCATCTTCAGTTTGGTCGTTTTGAAATTGCTAAAGAGATATGGCATCATCTAAAAAAATCGTTACACAATTTTTATTTATCACATCACTATCAGTTGTTGAAAGAATCTTGCCAAACTATGTATGACTTCCTTGCTCAAAGAGAAGCTATTTGGGATTGGTTGACCTCCTTTGAACCAACTTTGGGATGCAAATTCTGCTAAGAAATATGAGTATTGATAGGTGAATATTTTTGTAAATATTTTTACTTTAGCACTATGTAATTTTGATACATTTTGTGAACGGTTGCCATCATTTTGAAAGGAATTTAATTTGCGCCTCTTTGTGCATAATGTGTGAATATTGCTCTAATTACACCCATTTTGTGAAACAATCTAAGTTTTGATATCTGTGAGCTGCAATTTAACTACACTTGCAAGAGATTGTGAATTGTAGGGAGCTTTTGGTGTTGGTGCATGGAGTTTGAAGGGAAACTTGGAACAAACTTGGAGATTGGAGGCCTCAAGAGAAGCTTGAAAGCAAGAAAAGAAGTTTAGACACCAAGTCCAGAACAAGGAACTGTCCTATGATGGAATTTCAAAGTTCAGGAAGGGTTATCTCTGTAGCAAACCTGACTCGCTATAGCAAGGCTGCAAATTTTTTGAATAGACACCAAGATACAAATTATTGGGCTTTGAAGTTCTATATCAAGAAACAATTTTTAAAATTGTTTGGTGGACAGTAAGTCTTTGATTGCTCATGTCGCTAATAACTAAAACTTTCAATATCGTTGTTTCGAAGTGATACTATTTTTAATTGAGGTAATTGTTATATATCAATTAAAACATTTGTCTAATTAATTAATAGATATTATGTGCTCAATACTTAAGTGAGTTATATTTTTAGGAAGAATATTCAAATTAAAACGGCGCAAGAATAGATTATTGATCTATTTCAATTGGTTTTCAATATTTAATTAGTAAGATAAAGAATGAGATTAATTAAAAAAAGAAAATATTTCTATCCACAGACTAAGCCTTTATTCAAGTGATTTTGTTAGCACACTAACACTAATTTGGTGCATTTAGAGCAATTCATTCCGGACCAAAAAAAAAAAAAGAACAATTTATGAAACTATATATTGTTCGCCAAATTAAAATAGCTATTTAATCTACTGAGGCTAAGTCCGTTAACTAAAAATATGTTGACTTATTCGCCAGGAGAAAAAAGGAAACGTTAACTGATTAGAAATATAATTGTTAAAAATTGTCAACAAAATCGAAGAAAAAAATAGCAGACGTTTGAATAATATATAAGAAATGAAGCAATATTCTAATTAAATCATTTAAAAAAATTGAAGCATTTTAAAGTGAATTATGTCTTTAGAATAGCAAAACATAATTCATAAAAAAAAGGAAAAACATAATTGAATGATCATCACTAAAATAATAAATGGAATTAATGATGTCTTATCAAGTTTTATAATTAGTAAAAGTAGAGTTTTTTTGTCCTCACATTCTAAAGTTGACATCAATTTTGATTTCAAAAATTTTTTATACGAATTTAGTCCTCTATCAATTATTATTACATCTAATTATCAATAATTTTTATTATAATAATTCATTTTCAAAGCAATGAAGTGAAAATTGCATTGTCCTCTAATTAGTCGAGGAAGATACATAAGCAACGTAGCTCAACCAATTACAATTATTCATAACGAAATTATTGATAATTTGGGGAAATAATAAAATGTATATCAAATTGTAAGGTGTTAAAACTAAATTAATTAATGTCTAAAGAAATTTTAAGACTAAATTAATATCACATATTAATACCGAAACAGATATTTACTCTTAAAAACATGATAGGAATCAGAAATTCCAATTGTGCTTCATAGTACATTTGTTTCAGGCCTTAAAAAAAAATTTTAAAACTCAATTATGAGCATTTCGATGAGATCTTTTAGATGAAAAATCATTTTTTATATTTAAATAATTTTTGAAAAATAATTAGAACCATAAAAAAATTAGTTTTCAGCTTTTGTGGAAGCTAAAAGAAATAACTTTTGAAAAGATAATTTTTAAATTTTTCAATTACATATAAAATTTAAGTTTTATAATAATTTTTTCAAAATTTAAAACAAAACACATCCAATTAAAAATTTAAAATTTTTTTTTTCATAAACTACTCCTTTTATATTCTTTTAAAAGAAGTTAAAAGTAGAATTTTTAAAATTATAATTATTTTAAAAAAATTATTAAATATATATAAAAAATAAATTTATTTTTTCGAAGAAAATGATTTTAACCTCTAACGCTCATCCAAACACACCTAAGACAAGTTGACGTTTCATCAAATTGAATTCTCTTACATTTTGACCGTAGGAACTAGGAATCAAATTAAATAGGCGCCACCAGCTTGACATTTGTTTAAGGGAAGTCGTGATTACTGATTAGTGTAATTATATTAAGCCTTTATAACCACTTCTATAATCTCATCAATCCCAAAAAATTCTTATGTGTTCTTAGAGTAAGACAAAATATTTATTCTATTCAATTTATTGATTAATAACTTAACTATGACATTAAAAATGTAGGAAAAGTAAAAAAATAATAATGGCCTATATAACTCATCAATTAATAAATAAATCAGAATAATTTTTACACCTAAATATTTCTCTCATCACAAGTCACAAAAACTCGCACAACTCACAACAGAAGGCCCAAAAGGACAGGACCCAACAACAAGCAAGCAAAGTAAAAGGGAGAAATGTTTTTGAACATTCAAAAGTGAATATACCAGTGAGACATTTATTATTTATTATCTTTAGTAATCTCTACTCACCTTATTTTTTATACAATTCAATTGAAAAAAATGGATGTCGCACGGAAACATGAACCATGAACTGGAAGTTCAAATAGCAATACTTCGTAAAAAAAAAAAATACCTTTCAGCAGCGGACGATGAGACCAGCAAGGTTCGGTTCAGCACCAAAGGCAGCCTTCCCTTCCAGCTCCCCTTTCTCTCTTTCCTAGTTTCCCTTCGTTGCCGCTGCGTTTGCGTTCTTTTTCCTTTTTCCTGGTAAATGGACAACAACAAGAAAGAAAGAAAGAAAAGCCAAACAGACAGTATAAAAGCACTCAGACTATTAGCAACCAATGTTGCCAAACAGTACACACACACACACACTTGTTCGCTTATCTTAGCACCTGCTGTGCTGAGCTTGAACACACCATTCCAATTCCAAACTGAGGAGCTCCCTAATATAATATCAAGTGTCAGACGGCAATAAAAAACACTAGAGTCCGAGTCATAAAATAGCAAAGGTGTAAAAAATGGGTGATCCGCTCCATTTAGTCCGTCCCGTTAACCCATCTAAAAATAAAAAAAAATTAAAAATAATATATTTTATTATTTTGATAAATTTTTTTAAAAAGTTTTTAAATAATATTTTTATTCATATAGATTTAATTTTTCAATATTCATAACAACTATACACCAATTTTAATAAAAAAAAATATTATTGTTAATAATGTAGTTTGTAAGTTATAATACTGTTTTATTTTTAAGTTTTAACTTTTAGCGAATATTGTCAACTATATAGTGTTACTGTGTTAGTGAGTGTACACATTTCTTAATTTTTCTTTTTTGGGTCACACGTTCTATTTTTAACCAATAAATTATGAATTTTTCTAAAAAAAAAACTTGGCTAGCGGGCCAAGCCACCAACGTTCAAACCCTTGCCGACGAGGTAGGTGGACTAAAATCTTTTGAGAGGTTAAAACTTTAAACTACTAAAATGAAAGGTTTAAAAGATCAATTAGACGGGCTTAGTCCATTTTGACATCTCCATAAAATAGTGTCATGGTGTTTGTTGAATCCGATGCAGGATTATACTCTATTTATTCTTTAATTATAGTCACTTTAGACAAATAAATTATTTTATATTAATTTTATCTCTTATTGATAGGTAAAAAGCAAAAAAAGAATTTGATATGCATTTTATATTTTGCTTAGGTTATGTATTTAGGGGAGTGTGATAAAGGATAATTTAATAATTTAAATTTATTTTTTTAAAAGTAATAGTATTTATATATTTTCTTAATATTTGTGCTGAAAGCTTAATCGACTATAATGAAAGTGTGGAGAAAGTAATAATTAGATGTTAGCTGAAAAGTCAATGTGTGTAGGAAATAAAGTTCTGGTGGTGATGGAGTAAATACAATACTTCCTACATTTTATAATAATTATTAATTTTTTAATATTTTAAAATATTTATCTATTTATAATATTTAAATAATATTATTCTTTTCTTTTATTTATATACTTAATATAAATATGTTAATTAAATATTTAATATAAAATAAATAATAATAATTAAATAAAAATAATTTTATCAATTTATATAATTTTTTATATTTATTAAGATATTATTTTATTTATATATATATATATATAGTTTAGTTTTTGAAATAAAGAATAAATTAATTTGTTTATTTGAAGATGTCAGTCACATTCATTACAAATATACGAAGCTAGTAACTATTCTAAATGAGTTGTGTTATTTATATTTATAATATATAAAATATTTTATTAACATATATTTTATTTATTATTGGATAGAATATAACTTATTTAACTATAATTCATAACTTATTTAATAATAAATAAAATATAAATTAATATAATATTCACGTATAATAAATATAAATAATATTTTTCCTTTCTGAAAATGTGAACATCCTTTGGCTAATAAAATGCTCTGGCCCACATGTGGTCGTAGTTGTTAAGTGGGATGCTGCTCATTGACTCTGTACTACACCTTGACTTTGGTACTGTTTTTGGATAGTCTATTTGGTGTTGTGGCTGCTTCACATTCACATGTGGTCTTTAAGATACGTAGCACTATCTAGGCGTCATTGCAATTTATGATGGGCACGTCAGATTTTCATTAATTATTTGAATATCACAGAGAGTAAAAGACCCAACAACCAAGATTTAAAAAACATAAAGGATCGACTCCTTTATTTTCTCCCACCCGTCCTTCCTCCCTCATGTGCATTCAGAGCGTATTTCCCTTTTGTTCATGGCACCGGCCAGGTCTGCTTCCTCTTAAATGAGTTCACAGTTAGAGATTAGCGTGAAAAATTTTATCTTTAAATTAATAAAAGAAAAAAAAGGCTCCACTTATATTTTTATTAGTTTAAAGATAAAATCCTCTTATTATATTATCTAAAGTGAAAATTTAGAAAATTCGAATCCATCCCCATAGTGGTACTGTTTACTCTTCTGCACCTTTTCAATAAAAAAATTTAGGCATTCTTCTATCCATTTATCCCATAAAAAAGATAAATAACACATCACACTTAAAGTTTGTTGAAATAACACTTAACCAATTATTTTAACAAAATGACACTCACCAGGACTATACGTAGCATTTTGGGCCAATCAGATAAAAATCACATAAGTATTTTCACCCATAACTGTCCTTAAATAGTGAATAGCTCTTTAAATTGTGTAGTCAGTACTATCATTAGAGAATATTGTCTTAATTATCCACACAACATATTTTAGAGGACTTTATGTCTTGTTTGACTGTCATTTCTAGAACCCTCTATTAGCCCTTATAAAATGCAGAATGATTGGTTAAGGAGTATGTTCCAAGCTTAGTTTCAATATCTCGATATGAAAAAGGTTTAGACTATTCTAAGGAACTGATAATCAAGTCTAATATTTGACCAACTGAATTCAAAACTCTGTCTGGAACATTTAGACGACCAATGGACCAAGCCTAATATTTGGTCTACCGGTTCTCAAAGTTTTGTCTGGAACATCTAGCGTCGTCTATGAGAAATTGGTAAAATGTTGCCCACTCCATGCACAAAACTATGATCTCAACACAGCTAGATTGATAAGTCCATTCTAACTCACACCATTGGTTTATTTAAATCTTTATTACACATCTGCTTTTCTTGCAGTTTATTTCAGTATGTTGATCTTAGTTTCTTCATGTCATGCTTGTTTATTTGATTTGTGTAGAGGTTGATTTTGGAAATTTATTTTTCCTCTTTCATAACGAAAGCACGCAGGTAATTTCTAGTAAATTTTTTTCTCCGGTTGGAAAGCACGCACACAACTTCCATAGTTTGCTCCGATCGGATGGCACGTAGGTCATTTCTATTTTTTTGTTTTTCCTCCGATCGGATGATACAAAATGATAAAAAGAAAAAAAAGTCACAAGGTTTTTTATAATCACAACGAAATGATGATAGCATCAGTTACGTCTTTGCATTCTAGTAACATATGTGACAAATCTAATGCTAATGTTGCAAATCGCATTTTGTTGAAAAGAAAAAGGTAACAAGGTTTTTTATTCTGCTTATATAACTTATGATATGGCAAATCTAATACTAATGATACAAGATTTTCTTTTTTATTCTCACTACGTGCTGTATATAATAATAAAAAAATGAAATTTTAATAATTTTTGAGACTAAATTTGTTGTGGTAAGAATATTTATTGTTAAAAAAATCTTAAGTTGTACAGTGAGGTATTTTGTTAAATGCATAATATATAAATATACATAAATAGTTATTATTGCTAACGTTATGAATAAACAATAAATAGGCATTTTGATGTTTTAATTACCATCTATTTCTCTTTGAAATTTCCTTTGATATTCTCAATTTCAATTTTCATTGGTGATAATAAGTATTAATTATGGCAAAAAATTATTTAATTTTAAACCAAAACTAATGTTATATTTCTTTATATATATATATAAACCTGAGACTAATGATCTGCAAGGTATGAAATTTATTCTCAGTTATTACTTCTATTAATATTTTGAATTTCAAATTTTTTCAAAATGTAAATATTGTTGTTAGCTCCTTTTATTTTATGAATACATTTAATGTGACTATAATTAATAGACCGAAATTTATCCCATTACTAGTGTACTGCCGGTGCTTTGCACGGGAAGTATAGTTCAAATATAGTATAGAGTGTTTGCTATATATATGCATTGATCAAAAGCAGGAAAGTATCATAACTCCAAATTGAACAAAGTGATAATGTAATGTATACACTAAGAAAGCAGATAAACTTTCTATTGCACCGTAAATTATCTACTAGATGTCTTTTTGTATTCCAACTAACAATTGAATAAGAAGTAATCAGTACACCATTTTTGAAGTGATTGAAGAATATCATACACCTAAAAGTGATAATTATAATCATAATATGTCTAGTGTAATTACCAGTGCAATGTACGGGTAGATTATATGTCTCAAATGCAAAGTAAATTCATATGATGAATATGTTGGTATAAGTTGACATTAGCCATAGAATAAGTTGAGAAAAATTCAATCATGAACTTATAACATTATTATGATAGATATATTAATTTAAATATAAGTAGATTCATGTGATTAATATATTATATTCAAGCATTATTATGTTAAAAAGATTTCAACATAAACTTATAGTATAAATTGAAAGACCTTATAAAATCCCTTATCCGTTAGCGCATTAAGAAATAGCTTCACCCCATCCCCTCTACTTTCTCCAGTTTTTAAAATTAGACCAAAATAGTATGTATAACAATAATGATATGATTCCACCAATGAGCAAAACCTGCATATATTATCCAGCTGACAGTGCAGACCATCATCCATTTGATCTTCACGCAACAGCCAAACCAGTACCCAGTTTGGAAAAGACCAGTACACCACACCTTTCGTAACTGCTAAAATTGCTAGGCCCTTGGCACTTCTAAGAACAGCCAAAGGGATGGACTTCTCAGGATTGCATTTGACCACCGGCACAATTGAAAAAGTTATCACACGTACAAGCAAGGTACTCATGTCCAAAAAATGCCCAACCGAATTAAGCTCCACCAGCATTACAAAATACTTAAAAAGCATTAGGAATACGATAAATTATATGTTCTGATTAACTAATACTAAAAATGAGACCCTAAAAAATTCTCCTTTTGAAACTTTTGTTTTGTTCAAGTGAAACATAAGGGAAATGGAATAGAATATTGAAAGTGTTGTTTTGTTCTGATTAACTAATATTTGAAATGAGATACTAAAAAATTCTTCTTTTGAAACTTTTGTTTTGTACAAGTGAAACATAAGTGAAATAGAATAGAATATAGAAGGCATAATATAATAACAACACTCAATCCATTTAAATAAGCATAATTGAAATATATATATATATATAAACTATCAAAATTAATAATAAATAATGAATGGAAACTGATAACTTATCCAACATCCCTCAGTCTTTCAGTGTGGCTTATGATATGATAACGGACAAATAGGAATTGAATGCGGGTTATAATCCCTATTAGAAACAGATGCGTGCTTCTTCATCATTGAACGATGATAATAAGACTTTTATTCCCAATACAATGAAAATAAGCCAATAGGTTAGACTATGCATTGATCACCAACATGAAATGAACCACGTTTGTAACATGATAGCCACAATAACCTCAAGACCTAAACAAAAGGAATAAATATGTTAAGTCTCAATCAATTGTAACATTATATGATTATTATATGATATAGTACATGGATCAACAATCCATCATCAATGTCATTCACATCATTACCATATCTGGAGCTTGAAATGTAATTTGCAAATTACTTTTATAAAACAGATAGATTTTCTATAAAAGAATGAAACGAAAACACAATTGACAACAACAGCAGCAAATAAGTCATTGATTTATAAGCAGGATAACATTGATAAGCCAAAATCATCCGTAATGTCTTGGCAACAATAGTAACTAAACCAAAACAATTTTTTCTCATACAAAAAAAAAGAACCATAAATCACAGCAAAACAGTATTCTACCACTCCTTAAAAAGCCATAAACAAAATATTGAATACTAAGAACCTCAAGTACTCCCAAACCATAACAGAGCGTTTGGAAACTTTTAATGAAATAAAATTAAATTAAATTTTATTAAAAATTGAATTGAATTCTTATATTTTGAATGAGTCAATAAATTAAATAATTGAATTCAATTCCTTGCTTTGGAATGAGTCTAAAAATGAATTGATTTAATTATTTTTACTATTTTATCCTTCATTGATTGATTAAGAATAAATCATTATATTTAAGTAAGGTTATTTTGGTATTTTTATTTATTGGAATTCAATTCCCACACTCATTGGATTTCAATTCTTTCACTTAAGTTATTTTCAAAACATGAAATTTAATTCAATTTTTTGATAGAATTGAATTCTAGGATTTCCAACGTCTAAGGAAGTTAACATAAATAACAATGTCATTTACAGGAGCTACACAAAATTCCATAATTGATCCTCCACATAGCCTTTTGGCATGACAAAATTGTCACCAACCTTTTGGCATTTTCCCCTTGTTACAGGGTGTGGAAGCCCCTTGTAATTCAATTTTATGAAGAAATTGAATTTTTTCCTCTGATTTGAAAGTAACATAAGTCAAAGAATTGAAATCCATCAAAACTCTGGAATTGAAATAATTAATTTAGTGTGGGAATTGAATTCTAACAAATGAAAATACTAAAATAACTCTACTTGAATATAATTATTCCTAACCTATTAATGAAGGATAAAATAGTAAAAATAATGAAATTAATTCATTTTTTACATTCCAAATTAAGGAATTGAATTGAATTATTTAATTTATTACTTAACCATTCTAAACATTCAAATTGAGTTCAATTATATTTATTGACTTATTCCAAATGTAACAATTGAATTCTATTTCTAACAAAAGTCAATTCCTAATGGAATTTAATTCAATTTCATATCATTCAAAGTTTCCAAACACTCTGTTAGGAAATCATCATCACACCAAGTTACCAAACTGATGACAAATTCTTCATTTAAAAAAGAAAAATGATTGGTTTGAGGGAAGCTGATAGACATTGACAAAATATGGAAATCATAAGGAAAAATTTATTACCAAAGCTATAGATTTTGCCTGGTGCGTAACAATTTGAATCATTCGATATCACCTTGTCTGGAATATCATATAAGCAAGTATAACACATAATGCAAAGATTAAGACTAAAGCAAAAACTTCATATAAAAAAGTAAGACTAATGTGGAAACATCATATAAAAAAAAAAAAAGAATCAAGACTAACGCGGAAACATCATATAAGCAAGTATAACACAAAATGCAAAGATTTACACCACCAACTGCATTGGAAAGTATGCCATGAAAAGAATCTGAAAGACCTGTAGATTAATAACAGAGCATGAGATAATAGTTCGAAATAAAATAAAAACACAGGTGACTAACATGGGAGTGGAAAGAACCAAACTTACAAAGTCTCCAGTCTTCATTCATCGCAGTTGAAGAGAAATGTGAAACCAAAGAAATAGTAAAGAGAACAATTAGTATATGCATATCAACTTAGGAATGAAAAGAAAGAAACATTTTTAAAAAAAAAAGAGGTATGAAATACTGATGAGGAGAAACAACAGGGATGAGAAGAACGAACTAATCCGCACAGGAAGCAAAAAGAAAAAAAAATTAAAACACAAAAGAATCCATGCCTGCAAATTGGAACCGTTGCTGCAGTAATTGAGGTAAAAAACCGGAGACCTTACACGAAGGAAGAGCGGGGTGATCAGCTATAAGAAAGGGGTGATCAGCTGTCAGCATATATATATATATATATATATATATATATATATATATATATATATATATATATATATATACACACACCCTAGTCGTTGGTTGAATATATATACGGGGTAATATTGAAAAATAATTTGTTAATCATTACTAAAATGAAATAATAATTTAATTAAATATATCTTATCATAAATTGAATATATAAATTAATTTTAAAAATAAGTTAATAGTTAAATAATTAAATAATGAACAAAATATAAAAGAGTATAATAAAATTTAATATCATTTTCACAATTGTATTCAATTAGAGCACAAAATTTATCTATAAAATCCTATTTAAAATTGAGACAATAAAATTGTGTAACTAAATTCAAATTAATTAAATCCAAGATTAAAAAATTTAATATAATAATAGATATAAAAGCAAAAAATGGAATTGAGCTTTACAATCTGGATTCAAATTTTGAATTTGCAACCCATAATTGAAAACATAATCATAAATATGTTATAAATTGAATTTTTTTATTGAAATATATCAATAAATTCATACCAAGGTCCTATTCAGTATATCTACCAATTGGGTGTGTTAAAATTTGGTCATCAATTTTGCAATGGAGGATTCTTAAAACATCCTAATCATGGAAATATTGCCAGGTTTTGGAAAATTTTCAACTATGACACCTAAAAGAGGTAGTTATCATATTTACACTTAGAAGAGTTATTTAAAATTCCGGTTGTCAACTTTAAAAAATTTTCAGTCGTAACACCTAAAAGAGGTGGTCATCATATCTATATCAAGGTGTTAAATTTTGATATGGCAAAACTAAAATTTCTCAACCGTGATACCTAGAATAGGTGGTCACAATCTTTACACCTAGAAGAAGTGATCATATTATTTACACCTACAAGACATGCAACAAAATTCCAATCGAATAGCATTACAAAAAATGTTTGACCAGAAAAATAAGAAAGATTAAGGAAAAGGAGGTCCGAGTTAGTTGATAAAGCATTTCAATATAATCGTGTGAAAAATTGTAGTCTTCTATGCATTATAAGGTGATATTTTAATCGATTTATAAGAGCTCGTCATTAAAATGCCTTAAAAGAAAATATTCCAATTGGTCATCATCGTCAACACATCTTTCAAGTGCTCTTGATTAACACGCCTAAAAGGTGATTTTCGTATCGGTCATTATTAAGACCCTTGTAAATGTGATATTCCGATTACATTGATATATACAATCCAATAGCATTAGTTTAGAAATATGATGATATGAATACTCGGCAATTACATTTATTTCAATTGGAATAATCAACCGTATTGGTTTAACATGGTTACCAGAAAAAGAAAGAAAAGAAATTCTACTAATTGTTTCATTAGAAATTTGCTTGAAAGATTTCCATTCTCTATCATACAATTTTAGACTCAACAATTGGTTCAATGAGGTGGACCAAAGTGAGGCAAGATAAAAAGGATCTTACTTGTACCCATGACCATCCTCTTCTCCCCTTGGTTTGACTCTAAGCACACTCAACGCACAACCCTCAACCCTTCGTCTTCCTGCACAAACTACTTGTTGCCTTAGCTAATTAGAGAAGCATTTTTCATCAACAGTTCCTATTCACTTTGGCCTAAGTTTATGTTGCGAATGGTCTTTTCCTTATGCCTCATCGTTAGGTGGTTGGGAATGGTCTTTTCAATAATACCATCATTAGTACAAATTCCACAAAAATTAAAGAATATCCCAGGAATTTAAAGATATAGACCCTATCATCTATTAACCCATGTGTTGATAAATTATTCTACACACTCCATGAATTCAGACCCACACGATAAAAATTTAAAATTTAAAACTTGAGGGGGTCATAGGAGTAGTTCACTATGTATCTGGGTCTCTAGCAGTTCATTATGTGGAGGGTGGACAGTGGACTAGACCAGCTAGAGAAGGTGAGTGTCTTCTGGGTTCAGTGCTGGACCGTGATGATGCACATGAGAGGGACCAAGCAGAGGGCCAAGAGGCGTGATCAACTAATGGCAGCCCAATTTGATGCACTTGATTCACGTTTGCAAAAAACATTATCCATACATCCTGGGAGATGATAGCACCCTTTAATGTTCCCATGTTTCACTATTTTTCATCCACCTAAACTCACAGTTAACTGACCGTTAGTCGGATGAGCGATATGTGGCGGAGTGTTATTTTGTTGGAAGAATGGGATTAAGTGTCATTTTATCAAACCTCATGCGTGCTGTGTTATTTATCAAAAAAACAAAAAGAAGAAGAACAAAAAACTATTGTGTCGTGTAGTGTGTGGACTGTGGCGAGAGAGCGTCATGTGAGGTTAGATGCAATGCATGAGAGTTCAGTGAATTGTACCGGAACAACAGGTGCGCACCGGGTTAAAGAAATAAATAGGAGCGAACGATATGATTTTCCGTTATTTCCTTCATTTTTCAATTAATTTTAAGTGAAGCAAAGTTAAATTCCTTATCAAATAACATTTTATTGACTTTAGTTTTAATAAACTATTTATTTATCTTATGATCAAACCAATAGTATGTTTCAACTTCGTAAAAAAAACAATGTTTCTTTTTTTTTTTGGTCAACTATTCCAATTCTGTGCAAAGAAATTAAAAATGGGATAAGAAAGTGAAAGCTTGTTTTTGAAGTAAATTTAATTATTTACAAGTGTTGGATTAAATAAATATTATTTATTTATTTAATTCATTATAAATGAATATTCATGAAAAGCCATGTTGGTTCACCAAGAGGGTATGTTGGTTCACCAAAAAGATATGTTGGTTTATGAAAGACATATTAGTTTATGAAAAGACATGTTGGTGGTAACTATTGTGACTATTCTTGAATGGACATGTCTTTTCATACATGTCCAATGTGCATCTATAAATATCCCTCATTATAGAACAATTTTCTCACTTTTACTTTGTGCATTATGTGAGTGTAAGAGTTCTTTAAAAGTTCAAGAGTGAGGGAATTTCTTGTTATTGCTAGACAAGAAATTCATATAGAGGTTTCATTGTATCCTGGTATTCATAACCCATAGCAACTACGTGTGGGGTGAATATCTCTAAAGATAGCGATTGATTTTGTGCCTTGAAACCATAATATTCAAATTCTTATTCATCATCTTCTTCTACACACTTTCTAACAATTTTAGAGAGATATTTTAAGATAACTCAAGATCAAAATAACACTTTCAAGGTCATGAATCAAGAGTTTGTCAAACTAGATCGGTTTGATAGGACAAACTTCAACCGATGGAAGGACAAAATGATGTTTCTTCTTTCGGTGCTAAATCTTGCTTATGTGTTTGATCCAAACGCCACACCAATTCCCAATGCCGTTGAAGATGCAACCAATGAAGAGAAGGAAAGGATTGCCCAATTGAAGAAAAAGCATGATGAGGACACTTTTGCATGCCGAGGACACATTCTCAACACCTTGTCAGATAGACTTTATGATCTCTACATGTCAATTCAATCGCCATTGGAGATTTAGAAGTCTTTAGAAGAAAAATACAATAATGAGCGACAAGGTACGAATAAATTTATCGTGTTGAAGTACTTTGAGTTTAGTATGGTTGATAATGTGCCTATCATGGATCAAGCTCATGAGTTACAAATCCTTGTAGCAGACTTCGTGATCTACAAGTAATGGTTCCTGAATCATTACAAGTTGGAGCAATTATTGCAAAATTGCCTTCATCTTGGAATGATTATAGGAAGAAACTCCTACATCTTAGAGAGACTTCTCTGTTGAAAGATTACTAAGACATTTACGTATAAAAGAGGAAACTTGAAAACGTGATGTTGTGTATCTTTCTCAAAGTTCTAAAGTGAACCATGTTGGAGAAGTGAATGTCAATAAAGGCAAAAGAAAGAATGATGTGTATGTAGGAAAAGGATATTGTACTCAAGGCATGTTCAAATTTAGTATTAATGATAAAGTGAATGATTCTCTGTATGTTGTTGATTCTTGTGATTTATGGCATAGTAGATTAGCACATTTAAATTACAAGATAATTGAATATATGCAAAAGCATAATTATATTGATCTTAGTAATAAGGATTTTAATAAGAAATGTGAAATTTGCATACAATCCAAGATTACTAAGAAACCATTTCCTAAAATTGAAAGGAATACACATTTACTAGAACTAATACATAGTGATATTTGTTAATTAAATGGAAATATTACTAGAGGAGGAAAAAGGTATTTTATAACCTTTATTGATGATTGTTCTAGATTTATTTATGTGTATTTGATAAGAAATAAAGATGAAGCATTTGAAATGTTTAAGAAATATAAAATGGAAGTAGAAAATATGCATGATAAGAAAATAAAGGTTCTTCGTAGTGATAGAGGTGGAAAATATTTTTCTAGTAAATTTGATAATTTTTGTGAATTACATGGTATTGTGCATGAATGTTCTGCTCCATATACTCCGCAACAAAATGGTTTAGCGAGAGAAGAATCGTACCTTGGTGGATATGGTTAATTCAATGCTACTAAATGCTAAGGTACCTCAAAATCTATGGGGTGAGGATTATTGACAGCATGTCATATTCACAATAGGATACCATCAAGAAACAGAAAGGTTTCTCTATATGAAATATGGAAAGGAAGAAAACCAAACTTAAGTTATTTAAAAGTGTGGGTGTTTAGCCTTTTATCATGTTCCTGATCAAAAGAGAACTAAATTGGCGCCAAGAGCCATAAAAGACATCTTCATAGGATATGCTCAAAATTCAAAGGCATATAAAATTTTGGACTCATGTCCAATATAGTTGTTGAATCAAGGTAGAATTTATTGAAAATAAATTCATTGATGACTCAACTCCCAATTTGGAATATCCCAAAAGGATACAAAAGTTTCCCAAGAAGCGATTGTAAATCAAGGCAATAAAAGTCTAAGTGACAATGTAGTAGTTGAATCAAGAAGGAGCCAAAGAGTGAGAAAAAGAAAGACTTGAGTTCAGACTTTATCTCTTCTCAGGCTATAACTTTTTTGGTTGAAGGAACTAGGGATTCTGATAAACAAGGTCCCTATTGTTCTAAGCATAGAGGGTGATCCTCAAACATTTAAAGAGGCAATGGCCTCTAGAGATTCTACCTTTGGAAAGAAGCAGATGATGAAATGAACTCAATATTATCTAATAATACTTGGGTCTTAGTTGATTTGCCTCAAGGATCAAAGCCTATAGGATGCAAGTGGGTATTTAGAAGAAAGTATGATCCAGATGGTTCACTACAAACCTTCAAAGCAAGGTTGGTAGCGAAAGGTTTAGACAAAAGGAAGGTCTAGACTATTTTGATACCTACGCACCTTGGAGAATGACTTCTATTAGGACTCTTATAGCATTAGCATCCATTTACAAGCTTCATGTGCATCAAATGGATGTTAAAACAACTTTTCTTAATGGAGATCTTAATGAAGAAATTTATATGGAACAACGGAAGGTTATATGCTACCCGAAATGAAAAGAAAGTTTGTAAACTTGTTAAGTCTTTATATGGCTTAAAGGCGCCTAAACAATGGCATGAGAAGTTTGATTCTGTAGTGTTATCGAATGGTTTCTCACATAATAGTGAGATAGATGTATATACTCCAAATTTACTAAGGACTATGGAGTAATAATCTGTTTGTATGTAGATGATATGCTAATTTTTGGGACGAATTTAGAAGGGATTTGTCAAACAAAGGAGTATCTAACTTCTAAATTCAATATGAAGGATTTGTATGAAGTAGATACAATACTAGGCATAAAGGTGCTTAAACATGAAATTGGCTTTGTTTTAAGTCAATCTCATTATATCAAAAAGGTATTGGAAAAGTTTGAGCATCTTAAAATTAAGGAGTCCAATACACCATACAATCCTAACTTTAAATTAGAAGAAAACATAGGGAGACCTATAGCACAATTAGAATATGCAAGTGCTATAGGAAATTTAATGTATACAATGCATTGCACTAGACCAAATATAGCATTTGCTGTGTGCAAGCTATCAAGATTTACAGGAAAACCAAGTAATCAACATTGGAAAGCTATAACAAGAATTCTTGGTTACCTCAAGAAAACTATAAACTTGGGTCTACATTACAGGAATTATCCTGCTTATTAGAAGGTTATTTCGACGCTAGTTGGATTACAAATCTAAGTGATAATAAATCCACTTCAGGATGGATTTTCACCATAGGTGGTGGAGCAATAAGTTGGGCCTCAAAGAAACAAACGTGTATTTCACATTCTACTATGGAGGCTAAGTTTATAGCTTTATTAGCCGTGGTAAAGAAGCGGAATGGCTTAGGAATTTGTTATATGATATAGAGTTGTGGCCACAACCAATGACTACCATTTCAATCTTCTGTGATAGTGAATCAACTATGTCTTGAGCACATAACAAGGTTTATAATGGAAAGTTTAGACATATAAGCTTGAGACATGAGTATGTGAGGCAATTAATAGGAGATGGTATAATTATCATCACATATGTAAAATCCCAAGGGAATTTAGCAGACCCATTGACTAAAGGTTTGTCAAGGAATAAGGTCAAAAAGACTACTGTTAAAATGGGATTAAAACCTATAATTGTTAAATGATGGGAACCCAACCTTATTCTAGTAGAACACTAGTTTCAAGATTTAATGGGTAACAATAAATTATTTAACAATTGGAGCACTAAGGTATAGGATTTAGTGCCATATATATATAAAATAAGGAGGGTGAGTTAAAACTCTTAATGGATTGATAATATTAATTTATCAAAGAATTTCACCTATGTGAATATAGGAGTGGTGCCGCTTCGATTAAGAATTTTAGAGGTTTTATTCTCGTAAATATTCATGAAACCAGGATGAGCACATGACCATAAAAGTGCTTAAAATTAACAAATTCTTGAACTTGAAGAGGTACAATTTATGTGTGTGACTTTTCGGTACTAACACAAAAAGTATAGGTTTAATCAATTAGACACCTATTACTTTGTTAGAACCTTTAAAGTTTGCACTAAAGGAATGTTTAATCCTTGTGATACATTCATTTATACATAAATTTGTTTAAATTTTAAACTTGTAAATAGTGGGGGATTGAAGTAAATTTAATTATTTACAAGTGTTGGATTAAATAAATATTAATTATTTATTTAATTTATTATAAATGAATATTCATAAAAGACATGTTGGTTCACCAAGAGGGTATGTTGGTTCACCAAAAAGATATGTTAGTTTATGAAAAGACATGTTGGTGGCAACCATTGTGACTATTCTTGAATGGACATGTCTTTTTACATGTCCAATGTGCATCTATAAATATCCCTCATTATAGAACAATTTCTCACTTTTACTTTGTGCATTATGTGAGTGTAAGAGTTCTTTAAAAGTTCAAAGTGAGGGAATTTCTTATTATTGCTAGACAAGAAATTCATATAGAGGTTTCATTGTATCCTGAGAATCGTCATCAACCCATAGCAACTACGTGTAGGGCGAATATTTCTCTAAGATAGCGATTGATTTCGTGCCTTGAACCACAATATTCAAGTTCTTGTTCATCATCTTCTTCTACACACTTTCTAACAGTTTTTTATGGGCTTTGCTTTTTCATTATGAGTTCTGTTAATGTGTAACCTAACATTTTTTTTTTTTTTTTGCTTCTTGGACTGGACTGAGATCGAGTTCTTTCCCTTCAACCGAAAGATTCCTCTATTTATTAAGTGTTTCATGTAGCTGATTTGAGTTTGACACTCCCATAATTATTTGTAGATCACTTACATTGCTCCCTCATAACTAACCATTCGGTTACACCTCCAAGAGTCAACATATCTTCCAATCAACCCTATGTATCTCTTAAACATTCGATCATCAAGGCATGTATCCACTTAACACAAAGTTTTCAACACTCAAGGTATCTTATATCCCGATTGGTCCATTTTATTGGCTTACTTATTGGAAACCTTGTCTGGAACATTGGCACCGTCTATGGAGAATCGACAAAACGATTCCCATGCATTATCTCTAACCGTGACAAAAATCAACACAAACCTTTCTTCTTCAACAAAACCCGTAGGAAAAGATGGATGAAAGATATAATTGATGGACTTCAAGAATTTGAGCCATTGTGCTATATCTCTTTCCACTCTGGGGATACTACCCGTATGGAAGTTCTTGGTCCAGCTTTTGTAGATAATTCGAGTAGACACCAAAAAAAAAAAAAAAAAGAAGAAAAAACAGGTAATGCTTGGACTATAGAAATAGAGGTAATCTTGAACATTACACTTATCACGATCTTAGATATTGTTTTTGTGATCCTATTCACAACTAGTGCTTCCTTGAAATGGATCGGACTGGATTAGACTGTGAGGGTTGGTTATCCAAATCTCCTCATTTCCCCACAATTCTTATTAAAAGAAAAAACCTTTTAGCTTAATGAAAACTAGGTCTAGGAAAAATTAATTAAACCTTAGCTTATTCATTTATGACCAAGTTTCATATCGGTCAATCGGGTATGACGTAATAACAATAAAGAAGATTTATTTTTCATCTTATTTAGTTTAGTTGCTACCTAAAACGTTCGAAAGAGCCAATGCATAATATCTAAATGGTTAATCTGAGCATATAGATATGACAAGATTGGACGATGCTTGAATAGAAACCCCTTAAAATTCCGATCCAAGTAAGTACACATTCCTCAAAACATTTTAGGTTTCTATTTGATCGATATGTCTAGATTTTTTATTACAAGGAACACGTCGTCTAATCCACTCGGACACTTTTGTTTTGAGAGTTCCTTGAATTATTCTTGAATTTATCATCCGCTATGGATCATTTTATTGAATTACTAGTCATTTTGATTGTTTAGAGAAGTTTTATAGACAATAATCATCACGAATGTGTTATCGTAATGGAACTACCGTATTGTATCAGGATGTTAGTCCTCCCTTTTCCATTTCCTTCTCAAGCATGATCAGTACGGAATTAATAGCTATGATTGAAATATTGAAAAGAAAGCAAAAACAAAACACACACAAACAAACAAAAACGGACTTCACATGAATTTCTAAATATGCATAATTTAAAATATTAATTTCATTCATTTGTGAAATAATTATATACAATTACCTTTTAATAACATCGTGTATATAAGTCAATGGTTACAAACTTACAAAAGATATTTTGGGAGAAAATGATAATTGAATTCCATAGCTGTCTACATGCATCAAGATATTTATTCTACATCAAAATTTATGTCTTTTCGGTTATCAATATCAATCAATGAATATATATATATATATATATATATATATATATATATATATAACTTTAAAATATAGTCATAATTAGTCATATAAATATAAATATAGTTACTATTTTTTAAAAAAAACTCTCACTTCTCACATTGATTACATATAGTAATAAATGCTACTTGGAGTGAATTTCATATTGATTATATATATGTATATGTAAAATTCACTCCAAGTAGCATTTATTACTGTATGTAATGAATGTGAGAAGTGAGAGTTTTTTTAAAAAAAATAGTAACTATATTTATATTTATATATATATATATATATGTAAAATTCACTCCAAGTAGCATTTATTACTATATGTAATCAATGTGAGAAGGGAGAGTTTAAAAAAAAACTAGTAACTACATTTATATTTATATAACTAATTAAGACTATATTTTGAAGTTAAGATTTTCTAACGCTCTGTGTAATCAACATAAGATGTACCGTGAGACAATAAAAACAAGTGTATTTATATTTATATAACAAATTATGACAACTTTTAAGTTGCCAACATTTTTAATAACATATATATAATTTTAATCAATTAGATAATTTAAAAAAAATATTCTCTCATCTAAATTTTAATCAATTAATTAATTTCTTATCTAAAATTTTAATTAATTAGATAATTTAAAAAATAAAAATATTTTGTCTCATCTAAAATTTTAATCAATTAAATAATTTAAAAATAAAATATTTTTTCTAATCTAAAGATAAATTTATTTTTTAAAAATTAATCTAAGTAGTCATCAACAATCAAATGACAAAAACAAAGCCATAATGATCTAAAATATTAATTTTATAATTCAAATTTAACCTAATAAAATTCCAAAATATAGTATTATTAAAATATCATGTAAAATTAATTTTTCTTGAGAATGTTAGAATCATTTATTCCTTTAAACTGGGCTATTGAATAATTCAAAAGTCAAAATATTGTATTCTATTTTTAAAAAAATTAACTTTTAGAATTTTAATACTATACAAATTAATTTTGAAAATAAAAATAATAGGCCAATATGAGATAACACATTAGCATAATAATTTAAATTATTATCCAATTTAATTCAAAAATGAAAAATTGATATTATTTTATAGAATACAATTAAATATTGTTGTTATGAAATTATAACAAATTTAATTTAATTTTAATTATAAAATATGATTGATAATGTAAAATTTGCAAATAAAATTGAATAAATTTAATTTTACATTTTTTTTAAAAACACAAGTGTAATGCCCGTTTATTCTAAAGACATTACTTGAAATTAAGACAGTCAAATATGACATTTAACGTTATATTCATTAAGTACAAATAAAGTGTTTTAACAAAAGTACTTAACTATAATGTTTACAAACCAAAATATCATATAATATATAATAAGTTTGAACACATTATTTATAACTCCAAATACTCATAGAATCTAAAGAGATTATCTTTCTCTCAAGTATTACTTGACTAATCTGAAACCACAGAAAAATGGGATGAGAATTTAAAAAAATCCTTAGGAGGGATGAATATCTCTAAAATATTTTGAGCTATGGTGGTTTCAACCGCATCTACATGGAAAGTACATATAGCCACATATCTTTGTAAATATATAATCAGCTATCATAGCATAAATAGAATGTACTAGATAAAATATGTCATGCAAAACTTAGAGATTATCATCTTTTTGCATTAATCTTTTCACTTTTCTTTGTTGTGTTGAATGCAATTTGTTAGAGAATTCTTATTCTCTGGTATCATTCTTTAATATCATGATGACAAAGTGAGACTTTTACGCCACATAACCAAGATAGGTAATATAAAAGGACCTTACATCTCTGTCCTCTACCTTCTGTTAAAGTTTTAAATGTCTTTCTTTTGATTATTATCTTGTATGGTTGCATAAATTCAAAATATGAGATGCAAAATCTTTAAGTATTAAATATAAATAGAATTTAAATAACTAAGAGCTAACATGAATCTTCAAATATTATAAATAAATTCTTTAAAATAAAACTTAAAATTAAGCAGTAAAATAAATAGAATATAATGTATAAAATATAGTTAATGCCTAATTAAACTTAAAAATAAATAAAGTGCATAGATATTCAAGTAGTATAGGCTTGACAACTAAAAGTAATATAAATCACTATTTAACCATATCAATAATTAGCAACTTTAGTAAAAGATAACTTAAAATGTAAAGGAATAGTAAAGTAGAATGATCATAGAAAAATGGTTTTTAATATAAAAAAATAATAATTCAAAAGAACTAGAAGTCAATTAGAAAGATAAATAACTGGCTAATGTTAAAGATAAATGAGCAATATAGAAATAGCTAATATACTATAAATTTACTCAAAAAACTATATAAAGGAACAAGCAAATTAACTATTCCTTGAAATCTCCTATATGAAATTTCTCTGAAAATCTGTAAACTTTTATGAACTTTCTTTGTAAAATCTCCTAAACATTTATTAGATATTCTCTAAAATCTCTTAACTTTTATGAGATTTCTTTAAAAAATCTCCTAAAAAAATTATACGCATAAAAACTAAGAGTTTGAAAAAAATTAGACAATATAACCATGGTTTAAAAAGACTCATTTCCTACCTTAAAATTATTGTAGAGATAACACTATAATCTTATGATCACTCGTTCTTTTTTCCCTCTTCCTTCCACTTAATCTTTTTCAAGAATGCTCAAAGTTCTACATTTGATTTCTTTTAAAAATGTTTAAAGCTCTACATTTGATCTCTTTCAAGAATGCTCAAAACTCTACAATTAAAATTCTTTCTTCACGTCATCTCTTTATGTAGAGATTCTAAACTTGAGCCCAAGTTTAGATACTTGAGCACCAAGTAATCTTGGCCAACAAGTTTTAATAACTTGCACGCAAGAAAATTAAATACATATTATTATATTACTATATACATTACATTATATATCAAAGATTATATATATAAATTATGAATTTTCTTATCTTTAATTTTAGAATATTAATGTTTATATAAACATAAATTACAAATAACATAGCAAGAAGAATTTCTATAAAAAAATATATATTAATATTCTAAAACTAGTAGTTGAGAAAATATATTTTTTTACAAAAATAATTACTATAAATTATTATTGTTAATAATAAAAGATTTAATTAATGAGTTTAATTTTATTGCACTAATAGTATAATTGTTTTTACAAGTTATCTATTTATATATTGTCACATCTACGTAATAAATTTACTACCCCACTATTTCAAAAGTCATGCATCTTAGAGTATTTGATTAGATAAAAATATAAAAAAATTACACTATAACTACATTTAATTCAAAACCATTATTAATAATTATAATAATTATTTTTTCTAAAAAATAAAAATATGCATGTTTCAACTATTAATTTTAGAATATATATATATAGTAAATCCACAAGATTCTTATTGTTATTTTATATGTGATTTATCTTTATGTGCGATATTAATGCATAATTTTTTAGGCATACCAATAATCTGAAATTAAAAACTGTAAAAAACTTATTTTTTTTTATTAAACAATTATTACAATTTATTACTATTATTAATAATTTATCCTTATAATCTGGTAAAATTTTAAAAATGAAATTTAATATATAAAATATAATGTTTTATATTATTATAAGCCACATATATTTTATTTTGTAAAAATAATATATAAATATTAATAAAGGATTTTTTTAAAAAATTAATAAACATTAGTTATATTTTACTTTTTTCTAATGATAGAAAATTCATTAGTAGGGTTATTAGTATCATATCTATTACATATTTGGGGTAGAGTGTCATATTGAAATAAGAATAAGATGGAGTGTTTTTTCTTCAAACATTAAGGGTGTTTCTTGTTAATTGCCCAATATTTTATGAAAAAAGAGGATGTTATAATAAGCATTTAATTCTAGAAATTCAAATAAAAAAATGATATTATTCAAAGATAAAAGATTAATATTGTTAGAAATACTTCCTGTCACAAAAAAATTAACTTTTTGGTTTTGGCCAACAAAAATAATTCTTTTGCATACACCTTCATTTTTCTAATTTCAAACATATATGTAAAATGGAAATGGGAAGCAAATAGAAGTATGATTTTAAATAATTATACTAACCTTTTAAATTTTACTAACGGGTAAATTTTATTTTATTTTATTTTCACCTCAAAAAAATTTATTTTATATTCATAAAAATATGAATTTTGTGATGCACTTTTATTAGTACAGTATTTCAAATTTATTATTTTCATCTTTTTCTAATTTTAAGATTTTTTTAATTTAGATTCTATTTTCAGATACACTATTTTATGTTTTTAAGTTTTTAATGTTATGTTATGCATATTATATTTGTTTTATGTTTTAAAGTCAAATATCCCTGTAACCTAAATGTTCAAAATTGAAACTATTTTCATTTTCATATATCAATTGAGAAATTTTGCAATTAATTATAACGTTAAAGCAAATTGATTATATATAATGTTGCTACTCAAAAAAAAAAAAATATTACAACGTTAAAGATTCCTGTAAACAAAATGTTAAAAATTAAAAGTATTTTCATTTCCATATATTAATTAATGAATTTATCCATTGATTAGTATAAAATTAAAGCAAATAATTATAGTGAAATACTCATAGAGCACCGTTAAAGCAAATGTTACACATGAATTGTAATCGATAATATATTTTAACTAGAGACACTGAGACAGTGGCATCATTTGAAGGATTAAAAGATAATTAAAAGAGACAATTTTTTTTTACAGAATGAAGAGAACGTAACGTTCTTTACGTTTTAATTAGTATTACTATTATTTCAAATAATTTATATGTATACATATTTTTTTTATCACTTGATCATCCTTAAACGATAACCTATGACTTAGGGACAAATTTTATTAATATGGAGCAATATATTAAATTGCTTCATTTTCACTGGGTTTATAATGCTAGGTGTAGTCTGAAGTCCAACAATTAATTTATATTCATGAATTGTAACTGAGACGTAATTAAGGGGTTTTATGGAGAAGTTTTCAAGATTCTATATATATTGATCACTGCATCAAATATTCAACTAAATCACTTTTAAATACTATTGAAAAAAAATCTAAATGTAAAATAAGGTACATAATTTTCCTTTTTTAATGAAAATTTAGGGTGAGGAGATGACGTCTCATTGTAAGATAAGAAAAGTCTCTGATTCATAAAGTACTTACAAGGGAACTTAAATTTTCTATCTTTCAATATATATATATATATATATAATTGACTACACATTACATTTATTACAATGAAAATTAAGTGAAATATTTTTATATTTACTTATTATTATGTATTATAATTGGATTTTTTTTACCGTCAAATGAATGCAAAGCAATTGTAATAGCTTAACCTACTAAATTTTTGTGAAATAGTACTGCTTTATCAGTGAAATATGAATAGCTCATGTCAAATACTTTAAAAAAAATTTAATGAAATTTAATGAGTACCTTTAAATACTTGAAACGGTTTGAATCAATGTATTTTGATGCCACAAAATGAATTTATTATCATATACCATATCAAAAGTCAAAACTCAATCATCAAGCCACTTGGCTTGCTAATATATAATAAACATGAATTATAACTTATATTGTTACTATTGCAATGTTAAAGCATCTTTTGAGGCCAACTTCAATGCGGATGCCGTGGCCAAATATAGAGTCAGTTAAGAGGGAATATTATGATCTTGGAGTTGCTTGCTGTTGATGTAGCTGGTGTTGTCTCTTTTATGCTTAGTTATGGTTTGCTCTATTTTTTTGTTCACTTTTATATTTTTATTTTTTATTCCACCTTAAACAATATAAATTCTTTAATAATAATATTCCTCATTCTGAAAATATATAATTTTTTAATACACATTATTTGCTCTCATTTCGTTTTTTACAAATTCATGCAAAATTTTTACCATTCCAATGGAGAATTTTCTATTGCTTCATATAAGGGCAAAATAAGGTATGCAATTTTTCTCTTTCTTTGTTTGCTTTTGTGTTGTATTTTTTCTTTCAAAATATTAATTCCATATTTTGAAAATATCTTTCTATACACCGCTCTTATTTGGTTTTTCACCATTTTTTTGCAGAATTTTCACCATTCTAATGGAGAATTTGCTATTGGTCTATATATATTGAGCACCAAACAGTCAAAGATACATAGTTTTCCTCTTTCTTTACTTTCTTTTATAGTTTTTTTTTTATTTTTTCTAAAAATATTTAATTTCATAAGATATTGGCCCTTTAAAGGTGATATGTAAAGAAAGCTAACTACCTTTCTAAATTGAAACCATGACTACCCCAATCAAATATGCTTTATTTTTTATGTTTTTATTTTATTGTATGCTTTATGAAGCAAATATGATAGGAACAAAAAATAAATAAATGAAAGAGGAAAGAAAATATCTTCTTAATAAGACATAATAATGAAAAAAACATTTATATTTGGATATTTTGATGATTTTAGAATTTTTTTCACCTCACACATTTTTTATTTTATAAAAATTTTGAGACACAAATTTTAATATATATATATATATATATATATATATATATATATATATATGTATTACATTGGTGAATTAAATTGTCTTATTTTATTTTTTACTATAGAATTAAAATTATAGTTGATGGCTTATCAAGGAAAAATTAAGCATGACATTAATTATAATAAAACTTACTGAATTTAGCTATATTTTTATAGTGATAATTACACTAAAAAAGTAGTGATAAAATTGAGTCATAATTAATAGTAAATAAATCTTTTATAATTAACTGAAATTATTAAAAAAGTGTAAGCGTACCTAAGTTGCTGCATTTTATCTATTGATACTAATATATTATGATGATACTCCTTTATAATGGGAAGATCAAAAAGCCATTGAGAGTTTATCATTTTATTTTACATGCGTTTAATATTATAATTTTTACTAATTATATCTATAAAATAATTTTATAACCCACTAATAAGATAAAAAAGCACTGATAAATGTAATTAGCCACATTAATATGGTAATCGTGGGAGATGAATATATATAAACATGTTTAAAATTTGTAAATACATTGATTTAAATCAACATAACTAAACAACATTCGAATTAGAATCCTCATAAAAGACTAATTAAATTAATTTATATTACATTTATTATACAATAATAATAAGTTAATGATTGAAGAGGTGAACATAAATTTGATAAAATCAAGGAAAATTGATCATTTTCTATATCATAGACCAAACACATATGGTTCCAAGATCCACAATAACCAACTCTAAGTAACTTATTACATTATTACAATAAAAAAAAATTTGAATAACTATTGGATTAAGAACTAAGACATATCAAAATGTTATTTATCATAATAAGTTATTATCAATTCAAGAATAAAGTAGTTTTTAATGTGGGTGCTACGAATGGGATTTGTCCCTATTTTGCCCCAAACAGCTACGCAAACATGTATATGCGATAAGTGTTGTTAGACTTCAATTCTATTCTTTTAATGCATTTTAATCTGAAAATATATGTAATTTATGAATTTATCATACATTCCAACAATTTTAATTTTACTATTTTTTTTGTATTTTCGAAATACAGGTTGAGTGATCCAATATGGTTGACATGGCAAAGTAAATATATTATTAATTCATAATAATTTAATTTGATTATTTTTAGAATTTAATTTTGATGTAATTGATGTAAAATATTTTATATTATCAACCAATCAAATCTTTCATTTGCATTGCTTTCAAGGAGTGAGAGAAGAGTCAATAATCATGACTGATGTGGCTATATATATTGGATGACTATGAAAAACTTATACACTGTCCGTATACAAATTAAATCTTATTTTTATCTTTAAAAATTAATTTGCTTAAAATTTGAAGCAAACAAACAAAATACTTTTATTTTATAATCTATGATACTATAGTTCAAAGAAAGAAACATCCTAAGCATATGAAAGAATTGGATTTGTGTAGCGATTTATTTAGTTGCACATAATAATATATATTAATCTTATATGTTGAACTTATAGTTTTGAAATTTAAACAATTATTACAATGATATGTTAGCTCATGATAGCATAATTTAAGTGATTTAAATTTTGTTAATTAAAGAGCTTAAATTTTTTAAAAATATATTTTTAGATAATATAAATAAAATATCTTACTTCCAAGTTATTTGATAGGTAATGATTGAAATAAATATTCATTCTTATTTGAATAATCATATGTATTATTTCATTTTTATTTTAAATTTTATAATAAAAATAATTATAAAAAATATATCGACAAACCTGTGTATCGCACGAGCCTATATCTAGTTAATATTATAATTGAGAGTATGCATATTATTATTTATTATTTCATTTACACATTATCGGTTGTTAAGTTAGTGGCTGATACCAATAATTGATATGATATATTAATCTTAATTATTATTAATTATAATGAGATTTATTTACTTTTAATTGCTATTGATTATGATAAATACGGATACTTGTTTTTGATTAACATTCATACGATTATAATTACTTTTAATTGATACAATTACCATGGTTACTCTTAGTTACCATTGATTAAATTCATCCTATTTATTGGTTTTAATTACAATTGATTATCATTGATATTATCTTTCAAAATGAAGATTTAATAAGTTATTTCTTTATTCTATTATTATCTAATTTTCTATTTTGAAGGTGACAAGCAAAGTATAAATTTTTATCCATTCAACGAGATTTCAAGAGCTATACAATGGATATTTCCCAATCAGAAGCTCCAATTCAGAGATCCACCCAAACGAGGTGTCAATGAATCATCCCCGATTCAAAGCTCCTATATAAGGAGATCCACCCAAACTGGGTGTTAGCTTATCATTTCGATTGGAAGCTCCTATATCAGTTGATCCACCCAAAATGGGGTGTTGAGTGATTATTTCAATCGGAAAATCCCATTTGAGGATATCCACCCAAATTGGGTGGGCTTATCATTCCCAATCGGAAGCTCCTATACGGGGAAGTCCACCCAAAATAGGCTATTAAGTGATTATTCCAGTAGAAAACTCCTATACAATTAGATCCACCCAATGGGAGGCGACGTAATTCCTGATCAGACGCTCCTATACTTAGGGATCCACCCAAACGGATTGTTGAGTGATTATTTCTATCGAAACTCCTATTTAAGGATATCCACCCAAACTTGTTAGCTTGTCATTGTTTATCGAAAGCTCCTATACGAGGAGATCTAGCCAAGATGGGGTGTTAAGTGATTATTCCCGATCAAAACTCTTCCTCCCAAACGGGGTGTTGGTTGATAATTGCCAATCATAAGTTCCTATATGAGGAGATCCACCCAAACTAACCTAGGTGTCAACTTATCATTCTCGATTGGAAGCTCATATGCGAGGAGATCCAAGCCAAAGTGGGTGTTGAGTGATTATTCCGATCGTAAACTACTATACGAGAAGATTCATCCAAAGAGGTTGTGAACTGATAATTCACAATCAAAAGCTCTTATACAAGGAGATCCACCCAAATGGGGTGCCAACAGATAATAGCCAATCAGAAATTCCTATATTGGGAGATACAACTAACGGAATGTCAACTCATTATTCTTGATTAGAAGTTCCTAATCGAGTAGATCTACCCAATGTAGGTATGTTAAAAATTTTGGTCGTCAATTTTGGAAAATTTTCAATTATGACATCTAAAAGAGGTAGTTGTCATATTTACACCTAGAAGAGGTATTAAGAATTTTGAGTTGTTAATTTTAGAAAATGTTCAATGGTAGCACTTAAAAGAGGTAGTCATCATATTTATATCAAGGTGTTAAATTCCGATCAGGTAAAACAAAAACTTTCTCGACCATGAGACTTAGAATAGGTGGTCACAATCTTTACACCTAGGAGGCTAGGAGAAGTGTTCATATTGTTTACACCTGCCAGACCTGCAACAAAATTCCAATCCAGAACATTACAAACAATGTTAGACCCGAAAAATATTCCAATTGGAGTATTCATTAGCATTGATTTAACATGGTTAGGAAAATTCTAATAGTTATATTTGTAGTTATAATTTTTCCTATCGAAAAGTTTTGTCATCATTGCGAGAGTGTCGTGTTTTCTATAGATTGGATATTAAATCTTAGAGAAAGATTTCTCTAAGGAAGTTTTTTTTTATGGTCGGACGATAATTGATGGAGCACCTCGATTCAAACTATTCCAATCAGAAAATTCAGTAGTGTTACGTTTAGCATGGTTAGAAAACTCTTGCTATCATTTCATTAAGATACGATAGTTTGGTCCTACTTTGTTTGTGTTTTGAAATACTTTTTGCTCATTAATTCAAATTACTTTTAACTTATGAGCAAGGGACTTTTGAATCATACATAACATTTTAGGCTGATTGACAAAAAGCTCAGAAGTCTTTTTTCTTAACTGCTCTGTGAATAAGGGTCAACTCTTTAAATTATCTAAATGGCACATTTAGAGGATGATAAACATGATATTTAAGTCAATGCTCAGATGAAAAGTCTATTAGATTGGACACCAAAAATTCTGATTGCCTACTTGAAGAGTTTACTAGCAAAAAGTTCCGATCACATGTTGGAGTATACTTGAACTATGAAACTTTGATTTCTAATTGCTCGTTCATATATATAGTTTAAATTCCAATCACTTAGTTGAATGGTCTTCCTACGCTATGAAATATAAATTTGGATCGATTAAGGATTCTTCGTTTTCACATCGTTTTAGTGCATCATTTTCTATAGCCAACTCAATGAATATCCTACAACTCTAAGCAAATGAAACATAAACACACAACGCCAAATTGTTTTTATCAGATCAAGTAATTTTGCTTAAATGACCCTCTTAAAAACTTAGCTCATTTGGCCAACATTGTTAACTTAAGAGTTGGGGGCTTGTAGATGGAACCAGGCTTGGTTCCTGGACCTTCCAACTGGAAAAATCTTTTCCTTTGTAAGTGTTTCATACAATAGACAAAAATTTATTATGAAAAATATTATTTGTAATCATAAAGTGTAAGACACCGTATCAACTCATATCATATTCACTATTTGATAGAGTAGACTTTACTTAAATGGAATCCACACCCAATCTAATAATAGATGATGTGTGAGTCAACATAGTGTCTCATATAAATGAGTACAAATAACACAACTTTTATTTATACTTACAACTCATTAAACCAACTTTGTTGAATTACGAGCTAGGGGGCTTGTGGACTGACCAGATCGGGCTCCTCTCCCTCTTACCGAAAGATTCCTCTATTTATCAAGTGTTTCATGTAATCGATCAGAGTTTGATACTCTCATAATCATTTGCCGATCAGTTACATCGCTCCCTCATAACCATTCGGTTACACCTCCAAGAGTCAACATATCTTCCAATTGACCCTAATATTCTTAAACATTGGATCATCAAGGCATGTTCCAACTTAACACAAACCTTTCAACACTCAAAGTAGCTTATATTCCCTGATTGGTTCGTTTTATTGGTTGACTTATCGGAAATCTTGTCTGGAACAAATAAAAATTGCCTAATTTTATTATCGTATAAAGCACGCACAGGTTGGAGTAATCACAATGGTATGTTTTCTGGCCTTGCTAATAAGTCACATAAATCGGTTGAGAACTTTTATGGTATGCCAGACAACTTAATAAATGATCAGCAAATGTCCGGAAACGAGGAGCTTAATAGGTCCGAACAAAATCCTTGAACAAAGAGCTTCCTGACAACATAATATTTTGGAGAGACTGATAATAATACACTCCCTCCATTCCTTAGTTATAGTCACTTTAGGAAAAAAAAATCCATATTAATTGTTATTTTAGTATTTCAATAAAAAATTAATTGTCTTATACCAATTTTATCCCTCATTGGTAGTTGGTAAGCAGAAAGAGAAAAAACTTAGTGAAGTGTATATAGAGTAATTTAGTAATTTAAATTTATTTTTTTTCTGAAATCAACAACATGTAAGTGTTTTCTTAATACCCAAGTTGAAACCTTAAATGGCTATAATTAAGGAATAAAAAAGAGTACAACCTTGAATATAGTCGTTGGAGAGAATAATTATTGGGCGAAATAAATGGTAAATATTCTATCCTAGTTTTTATACTGTGGTTTAGACTTGGGGCTAGTAGAAATTCTCTAGTCTGACCTGCATTCCTACAGAATCTTTTTTTTTTTTTTAAACATGGGGGTGTAAGAGGTTTTTGAAAGAGCATTTAAATTCTCTGCTCCATTATTAAGTAGCCAATCAAAGCACGTTATGAGCGTCTTTGTTTTCCATAAGCCGTCTAAATTCAATTTGTTTGTTTTAGTTAAGTGAAACATCGGATCTTATGGATTGTGCTATTGCTATGACTAACTAAGCGATGAACCATCGACACAAAGAGGATGCTAAAAAATATACAAAGAATAATCATGATGATCATATTCTAATAAAAAGTTCAACATGTGTATATTATGCTATGCAATAAGAGGAATGCCCCATGCACAACAACACATTTACATCATACTCTTTCATCTCACTAGAAGACAAAATTAATGTATAGAGACTGTATGATACAGAGGGGCAACATGAGAAGAGGAAAAAGAATAGAAAAAGTAGTGTCCCCTCTTTCTTTTCAGAACTTGTTCTTTCTTTCACCCACCATCTTCCAAAAGCTTTCATTCTCTCTCTTTGTCATGTTTTCTCTCATTCTTCATCGCTCACAAAAAGAAGAAGAAGGAGAATCAAAATCTATTAGTAGTGCATAAAAATAATCCTCACACATGAAGGGTTAGCTCATTCCATTTGATTTTTGATATGTTTGTGGTTTATGGTCCAAGACATGGATGATTATTTCTTGTTTTCAATTTTTTCAACAACAAAACAAATTGAGAATGACTTTACTATAAGCTAAGATTTGTTGTTATTGTTGGAAACCAAGTTGGAAAATTGTAAATGCGTGTTACAAAAAGTTATAAACTAGTACGCAAAAAGTTGTGAAATATGTATGTAAAAGTTGTAAACCAATTGCAAACACATACTAAACAGGTTTAGGATTAAATATAAAACCATATGCAGAAAAGTTATAAACCAGGATACAAAAAATTATAAACTAGTATAAAAAAAGTTATAAACTGGTTTAATAATTAATCGTGAACATGTTTAGTACTTGTTGTCAATTGGTTTAAATTTTGGGTTGGGATGTCTAGATGATCAATGGTGACTATTCCAGTCTTCTAAGCATGAGAGTCAACATAGAATAGCCCCTTGTTCCCATTAGAGTGTGCCCAGGTCAATATGAGCATAAAAGTATAAAGTTTAGGTGGAAATAGAACATGCCTAGACAGATTAAAATGAAAGTATTTATAATACTTCTATTCGTAGTGATTAAGCTCATTAAGGAGGGGTGTGTAATAGTCATGAACGTCATGGTTAATTAGATTCTATAACAGACTTCTACTTTTAGGCCCTACACTAAAGAGGTGGACAAATAATCATCCAAAGAGAATCTGGTTGGAAAAGCATATGGTTGATATGGATTTGCAGTTGGTTCAAAAATCATTGGATATGATGGTAGTTCTCACATACTCTATCCATCACATCACATCCAATAGTTCTTAAGTGAGTATTTTAATGAACACTCACTTTTTAGGTACTTAAATAACATCATTCTTACTCAATTTTTTGTCAATATGCTTAGAAAGAGGTTTACAAATAGTAAAATTATTCAGTACAAACTATAACTCATGCCATGTGATGGTGTTGTGGGGATGTAGAACTAAACTAGAACGATGGTAAAAGATAGAAGATCAATCACTAATTTCATAAATTTCTTCTTATGTGCAAAAAATTTATAAATTTAGAGATGACAAAATGGATTAACCCATCTTATTTCACCCAACATGCCTAGGGCCCCTATCTCAAATGAAGTAGGGCGGACCAACCACCTTTGTAATTTAGGTGGATTGACCCTCAAAATATATATTAATATAAGTATGCTTTAATAATTTTAATGAGTTAGTTCACTTAAAAAATATAAGGTAAAAAACGTAGCATATCTGCCATATGATTTTCCAATATCATGGTAAATTTTGCAAGGGACTTCTTTAATAAAAAGTTATTCAATAATGTAAAAGTTATACTCCTTGTTTCCTCTATTTGTTCAAAAATAAAAAAAAAATATGCACATGTTAAGAAAATAATAAATGAATCTAGGATTAGATTACCCCTATTAGAAAATAAAAGTAAGTTATGATACTATTAATTAATATAGGGGTAGTATTTGAAAAGAGAATTTATTGCTTTTATGATATAACAAATGGATAAATATTTTGAAAAAAAAAAACCTTGACAGATAAAGTGAAAATGATCGAGTACTTGACTTACATCGATGTAAATTGATTCTCCTTTAACTTAAATACAACGTTTGGGGAAGGAAAATGATTTAAAAACAAAATCAAAGATAAAAAAAATTACTGTTAACTTGTGTTGTTATTAATTAGAGGAGTTATTTGTGAAAGGTTTAAAATAGTGGCATTTCAGTGATAATAAAAGTCGGACATTGAAATACAGTAATAGTGGGAAATTATGTTATAAAACCTTGACTACATAACGTGTAGACTTGAAAAGAAAATTTACTGTAGATTTGTTTTACCAGTGGGAGTGCGACAAACATAAGTTGGAGATTCTTTCTTTGAAAAAAAAATTGGAAAACAATTTTTTAAATTAACTGGAAAGCACAATTTTTTTTAATATTTTCGGCAAAGAAAATGTTAGTATTGAAACAAACAATAAGCTACATTGGTTGAGTTTTTCCGTTCAACAGGCTTAAACTCAATATGCAAGACACCCTCAGTTCAAACAACACTATTCAAATAATAGAGACATTCAATAAATTAAAATAAAGCACTTATCACACAATAGAATACACACATACATGATAGGGGAAAAATGGAAATCAGCCAAAAAGCTAGTCTGCTAGGCACTTGGCCGCTCTGCTTCAGTACTTCGGTGCAAGTGGGTGGCTTCATTTATTGGGATGATAATATCTGAGGACTGCATAAATAGTTGAAAGAAGAGAGAGTAGTTATCAGCGCAGCAACATAGTTGTAACCTCGCTTGAAGAAGTTGTGAAGGTCACGAAGGGCTTCTCGTGGAGACCCCGTCAAATAATGCCAGGATCTTAACGGGATTTGTGTGCAGCGACGTATTGGATGACTATAGTATTTGTTCAAGTCATCAAAATGAAAAATGTTGTAACGAGGATCAATTTTGTCCTGATTAATTCCATGTATGATTGAACGGAAGAAAGTTACCAGATCTTTATTGCTCATGTCCAGATAATCCAGTATGATTCGCTTGTCCTTAAGCAGTTGAACATCACTTTCACAACAGATCAAAGCATTGAAAAACAAAGCGGCCGAAGTGCATTTGCATTTGAAAGTATCACTTGTTCCACTTGCTCCCATTTTATGATGTTCCCAAGCAATCAAATTCAGCCACCGTGCTTTCGTTGTTTCAGTGATGAACAATTTTGGAATATCCAGTCCACTACTGGAGTTGAATCTTATCCTAAAATCGAAAGCCCAGTCCACGTCGTAGGAATGTACAGCATTGAATTTGACCCCAGCAGCTCGAAGCATGGTTGCACATCGATCTAGTTGTACGGGCTTTTTATCTCCTCTGATTTCCAGAATAAGTTGATTGCTTCCCTGACCATCCTTTAGGTCCATAGAGATGTACGAGTGGACAAGTTCAACAAGGTTAGAGGCATTTTTGGTGTCGTCAGAGAGAAGGTTCCTATCCGGAATCTCGTAGCCAAAGAGATTTAGCGCCTGAGTTTCTATAGAGTCATGTGTCTCACCGAAAAGTTGGCGATACAACTTTCGAAGAATGGAAAATGGTATCTGGTTATCCAACACCAACAAATCACCGAATATCTTTTCACACTCTTCCGGTGACAAAGAAGAATTGAAATACAGATCCTTTAATCCACCATTGAGAAGCTCAAGAACGAAACAAGCGTCGTATAACATTATATTGACCATGTCCCTCGATTTCATCAGTTTGGGATCATCCACATACCTTTCGAGAGCTTCTTTTTCTTGCTCCAAAAGTTCCCCACACTTGGCAAGGTTACTCTCTGCATTCCCTTGTACTCTATCAAGAAGAGATGACATGCACTCCCATTTGGTCTTTTCCATTTTCAGTAGGTCCCTTGTACTCCCCTGAATCGGGGACCAATGGAGACGACCTTTGGCTTGTAAGAATCCTCATTCTCTTTACGAAGCTTTTCTGGCACAACGGACTTGTTTGATATATTAGATTTCTCTCCAGAATGATACTGCATTGCTCTCATAGATTCTATCCAGTCTATGACCTACACAAGAAATAGAAACAAGATGCAAATTAGAGAAACAAGATAAAGAAACTAACACCTGTGAAAATATTAGAAGATGCAGAACATGTGGGTGCTGCAAAAACACAGAAGAAGTGCTTCCATTCATTACGTGTGTCTCAAAATAATGGGGTTATACATGTATTGGCAGCTAAGAAAAATTCTTAACCATTAGACACATTTACGCCATAAGATCTTTTTCTATTAAAAATAAGATATTTTTACGCTCTTTAATATGTTTGTGTAAGATTTTTTAGTAAAACCAAAATTACTAAAAAATGTACATAAAAATAAAAATTCTTGAAGCTTAAAATTTTCATTTTCTAAAATAAAAGATATTTTTTATTAGATAAAAAAGTTGTTTAAAAATAAATAAAAAGTTTTTGGTATTACATCTAAGCATAAATTAATTTTCCATTCAAACATAAAATAACTTTTACTTTTCCAAAATATCATATTTGAAAAGATCAATTTGAAAAATATCCTTTTTATAAAAAAATTTCCAGCAAAGCAAGGCACACATTTCTTACGGTGTAATTTCTAACATTTTAGCAGATAAAAATTTACTAAAATCAAAACATGACATCTTCATGTTCACAAAATCTCTTTTCACACTTTGAAGTTTAAAGAGTTTCACCTTGTTTATGCTTTGATTCTCCTGCTTCAAGGTAGCCCAAGCTTGCTTTGCTGTAATAGCATTCATGATAGTTGGAAAAATTTTATCTGAGACTACAAATTGGAGAATGAAGAGAGCCTTTGCATCTTTAGAGGAATTTTCCTTGGAGATTTTTTGTTGCTCCCCAGTTAATTGTGCGTCTACTATAGGGGCTTGAAAACCCTTATCCACAATGTCCCACAAAT
>JAMLFY010000005.1:18919623-19067364 GCA_030441495.1 Dalbergia oliveri | reverse complement strand
ATTATTCACAAAATTATTCACCTTTCTATTCCCTATTATTCACAAAATTATTCACGCATCAAATGGGACTTTCATTGTCCACCATCATGCTTGTCATGCTTAGATGCGTGATTCTAAAATATTGATAGCTTGCTTTATTGATGGATTGAAAATGCATATTCAGAGACAGGTTTTCTACGAAAATCCTAAATCTCTCTTTCATGCTTGGCAAAATTTTGGGAAGAAAAATTTGCAGATCAGAACCGACAAACACAGATTGAGAATTCAGCAACATAATCTCAACTCCAGAAAACATCAAAGGCAGATCTGGAATTGGATTAAAAATTGGATTTAGAGGCAGAATCATCAGCAACAAATCAGACTTCACCAACAACAATTCCAGATCCAGAAATTGCAGCATCAAAATTTTAAAACTCTCAGATAAAAAAAATACACAACAGAGCAACATAGAAAATCAACAGATCTAAAATATGAATTGGAAGAACAAGAAAATACTAATCAAAGCCATGGCAGAGGAGAAGAGAAATCCGTAGTGGTGGAGTGATGACGGCAACCAGAGCTCCACCAGATCTGAGAAGCGACACCAGCAGCGTGACCGGAGCAAGCATTATCGCTTGGTCTCCAGTGGCCGCGATGGTCGTCGACGACGAAGCAAGTGGCAACAGGAGATGCGGATCGTGGCAGAGAACAACCACCACCGGAAAAGGATGGTGGCACTGAGAAGCCTTTAGATCTAGAACCATTAGATCTCAATGCATAGGTGGTGAAGGCAGCAACTCGAGGTGGAGGTGTTGCATTTTCAGTTACACGGCTTCCCAGTCGTGAGAAGCCCAACAGCGATGGTGCCAGCAGCCATGTGGAGAAACAGTGAACGGCAGCAGCTGTAGGACTCTTTGGAAGGTCTTGCGAATCCGGGAAGGAGAGGATGGCCGATGGCCGTTGACTTCATAGGCTGGGATACAGTGGAGGCAGTCGTGGCAGCAACAATGAAGGCGATGGAAGGTAAAATTACTGCGGTCGCCTGCAAGGCTACACTTTGCGATGGTGGAGTGCTCCAGAGAAGGATCTGGAGGGCGGAAGAATGAGGGTTTGGTAGAGCTTCTTCCTTAACCAGGGATTGGGTTTTTGGGCCAAGTCCATGATACTAAAGAGAGAGCAAGTTGTTTACCGGAATTGGACCTACCTTATTTCCCTAAGGAAGGTTTAATGGCACAAGTGTTGGGCTCAAAATCAGGCTTGAACAAGGGACCCGTTACAAAAAATAGGAAGGAATTTGGATTAAATTTTTAAACAATGGGATCCAAGAGGCAATTTTATTTTTTGTGCACTAAATAAAATAGTTGCTTTTTGTACTAATTGTCTTTTCTTTAATTGTAATTAGGATTTAAAAATGTGTTTTTTTTTTATAGCAACCTTAAGGGCAAGGTTGATTTGAAGGGAAAGGTAATGATGGAAGATAATTCTAGTCTAAATAAGATAGTAGTCTCAATCTGAGGTATCGCAGTAAATTGTTAAATAAAAGCCTTTTCTCTTGGTGTTCTCTAATTCCTCTACTCTCTACTCTCCTTTCTATTCTCTATTATTCACAAAATTATTCACGCATCAGCAGCATATATATATATATATAGGAAAGGAACCTATTTAAAAGTGTATATACAAGGAGGAGGTTTTAGGAATTTTAATATAAACAACATAAATAAACAATCAATTCCTACTATTTGTTCAAGCATTTTAATCCCAATTATAGCATGATAAGATCATCATTATATAAATCCTAAGTGTTGGAATTACCTTCAATGTCACAAGAAAGATAGTATCTATATCCTTGCCCTTTTAATAGATAAGTCTTTTGATTAGGGATCATCTATAAGCTTGGAATAGAAATATGCTGAACACAATTTTAGATTATGGATTTGGATTAAGACCTTGAAAATATATTCCAATTACCAATATCTCCTTTTATGCCTTTCCACTAAAACGATGCTTGTGGTCTTGATACATCTTGGCTAAACCTAAACAACTGAGTATGTTGTGCTATGTGATTTCTCTATCACTTTCTTTGAACTACCTATATAAGATTCACACAACGATCACCAAGGTGCAACACACCCCTCCACATCAACTGAAAAACTCCATATTATCACCATTGCAAACATCCTCCACTAGCTTGACAACTTGTAAAGCTTTCTATTATACTTGTGGTTTTGCCCCAGGGTTGATTGGGTTGAATTTGAGCAAGAAGGGCTTTTGATTTATAGGTTGAACTAAACTTCCTTGGCTTTCAACTTGTTTGGGCTATCAATGGCTGCTAATTGGTGCTATGTAAGCCAATTTCCATATGCTTCCAGCTCAGAAGTATTCTACCTACAATATTCACCTTAACTGGATGATAGAAGATCGTGCAATCATAGTCCTTTAACAACTCTAGCCACCAGCAGCCCCTCAATTCAAATCCTTTTGTTGAAAGATGTACTTCAAGTTTTTGTGATCTGAAGATCTCACAAGTCACTTCATATAGGTAGTGCCTCCAAATCTTCAAGGTAAAGACCACTCCTGCCATCTCTAGATCATGTATAGGGTAGTTCTATTCATGCCTCTTAAGTTGCTAAATGTATAAGCCATAACTCGACCATGCTGCATAAGGAGACAACCAAGTCCAACTTTCAAAGCATCACAAAACACCAAAAAGCCGATTGTCCTTGAGGGTAACTAATAAGGGGCATTTATTCCATTTATCTTGCTTCTAATTCTTAAATTTTTGCATAAGTTTTATTGTGTTATTGATGAAATTAATTAGGATTTTGACTTGTGCCTCATTGCGTATTTTTTATAGAATCATTGACTATTGCATCGATTTTTCAATAAATTGTAATTATAGCCTTTGTTTAACTTGTCTCCTTGAGTATGGTTTTATGCATAGGAGCTTTGATCAAGTGCAAAGTGTCAAGAACAAGGCTTGAGAACTCTCTAAGAAAGAGCTTGGAGGACAAAAGAAGAAAAGGCATGGAAGCTCATCCTCAGGTGAGTGCGGCACTAAATGGCACTCCAGCACTCGGCGAGTCAACATAAGGAATTTTCAGCAAAGCACTCCAGTGCTCCTTTAACACTACGCGTTGGTGTGGCAGTGGGATTGCAGTCATTAATAGGTTTTTGGGCCTTACTTTGGGCTATCTTAGAAAGCGGTATTTAAAGGATTGATACAAACTTTTACCCTAGTTTTGGCTGGAGAGCTTAGGCCTGTGAGCTTCTCTCTACATCTCTCTACATTTCTTCTCTCTCTTCTCTCTCTAGGGATTTCAATAGGGGAATTGATTTGTTCTTGGGGATTGTAACAAGGACTCTTGCTATTATTTTCAAATACGATTTTATTTTCATTGTTGTATTCCTCCAGGGATAAAGGAGTAAATTTTCTTACTAGTGTAGGGGTTTTTGGATGAATTGGGATGATGTTTGAGACCCTCTTTACATTAAATGCATTAATTTTCTCAACGTTCTTCAGTTTCTATTTATAATTATTGTTGCAATTGTTACAATCTTCATTGGAATAACTAAATTGAAGATCATCGTTTAGGGAAATCCTTTAGGCATAAATTGATGGATCCATTGGTTTATGTTTGAAGGAGAATATTAGAATTAACCTTTCGATTAGCAGTTGTCCTATAACAATTGGTATCTTAAATTACTGTAATTTCTAAATAAATTGAGATCTTATTTATTAGTTATTTGCATTGATTAAATTCTAAGGATCGATTGATCACTAGTAGAATTGCCAGTAATTAATTATTAATAGTCACTAATGGGTTCAATATTTAGTCAATGATAATTAATTTCAATCCTACGAATACCTTGCACTAGTGCCTTTTAATTATTGTATTTTCTTAATTAATTTTAATTACTTTAATTTCATTATCAAAACTCCTATTTTTCCCAACCAAGTGATAAAGTCTCCTTGAGAGACGACATAAGTTGTGTCTTTTGCTACATTTTTTGTGCAACTTAGCATTGAAATAATTTCTAATTTGAGGAGATAGCGATGACCTCGCTTAAGTAGCACTAACACCGCTGTTGTGGTCAACAAGTCTTAAGCTTCTAAAAACTCTCCTAACATGCATCCAACCACTGAAACCTGACATTCTTTTGTGTCAACTTAGTCAATGACATTGTGAGTCTTAGACATTGTTGACAAACCTATATAACATTCCAAACCCAGGAAAGTACAAATCTATGAAATCATTGAAGGCTTAGACATTGTTGCATGACCTACACCTTCCTCAAATTAGCGAGGCTACCATCTTTACACACTAATATCCAAGGAATGCCACTTGATCAAGCCAAAACCCAAACTTAGAGATTTGGCATATAACTAATTATCCCGTAGCATCTACATAGTAATCCTTAGACACTGTTCATGCTCTTCCTTACACCTAAAATACACCATGATGTTATCAATGAAGACCATCACAAAGTGATATAGAAACTGCTTGAACACTCTGTCATTAGGTCCATGAAAGCTATAAGGGCATTGGTCAACCCAAAAGACATCACTAAAAACTCATAGTGCCCTTAATGAGCCCTAAAAGTCGTCTTGGGTATATCCTCATCCTTAATCTTAGATTGATAATAGTCAATTCGAAGGTTGATCTTGAAGAAACATTTTTTCCTTTGGAGCTAATCAACGGGTTATCAATGTAGAGCAAGGAGAACCAATTCTTGACTACCACTTTGTTCGGCTGCCTATAATCTATGCACATCCTCATTGATCCATCTTTCTTCTTCATGAACAATATCAGAGCACCCCAATGCGAAGTACTAGGCCAAAAGATCCCTTGTCTAGTAACTCTTGCAATTAATACTTCAACTTTTTTAACTTTGCTAGATTTATCTAATACAAGGGTATAAAGATGGGCTATACTCTCGACTCAAGCTCTATCCCAATCTCAACTACCCTCTCCAATAGCATTCCCAGACAATCCTCTAGAAACACATTTGGGAATACGTACACCACCAAACCGAGTCTAAACTTGGCACCTCTACATTTATATCCTTCACTAAAGCTAGAGACCCATGAGTCCCCTTATCCATAAGCCGCAAAGCAATCAAAGTTGAAACCAAGCTAGCTGAAACTAAACAACTTGTGCCTTGGAACTCTTATACACCTCCTCTAGGAATGTTAAGCTTCATTGTCTTGCTGGCGTCCACAACCGCAAGGCATAAAGCTAATCATTTGATGCCCACGATAATGTCAAAGTTGGACATGTCTAACACCATTAAATTTGTCAACGTTTCCATGTCACTAACCTTGACATCATATGATCCATATACTTACTAGACAAGAAGGGCTCTCCTAAAGTATTCCCAATAAAAATGGCTTCTCAAGACTAGAAGAAGGCCTATCAAACCATGTGGCAAAGGAGGACATATAAGAATGTGTGGACCAGGGTTGAACAACATCAAAGCATCATAAGAGCAAACTTTTTTGTATCTAGTTCATTACATTGAACACATGTGCGTCTTATCGAGTCAAAGCAAATAGATGGAGCTGCTTGTCACCTTGACCTCTACCACTTGGACCTCTGCCACCAATACCTCTACTTCCAGGGCCTTTATCTTTACCATCCGTGCCTACTAGAGTAAGCTGAGCCACCTAGGTCACCAATTTGAAAGGCTCAGAGGTGAAACATTGGGTTCAGCTGACCCCTGATTAGAAGTTCTATAAAGGAATATGTGTTCCTACACCTATAGCTTTGCAGGCCCCAACCATAGCATGCAAAGATACCCATTATGCGCTGACCCAAATTTCAATCTTTGCAAGTCTGGCACACAAGGTAAGTTTGCACCGGTCCTTAATAGCTGAACTAGTTGCCACCTTTGTTGTGATTTTGAGAAGCAACAAACTAAAGTCGCGAGCTTTGAGAAGATGACTCTACTTGATTGGGCTTGCTATTGGTCCTATTGGCCATATCCTGTCATAACCCGTCGGAGAAAGGACAAGCATGAGGATTTGACTACCCAGGAAGCCTTGATAACATGACTATCTGATATGCATAAAATAAATCGAATATTTTTAAAATATCTCAAGCTTAACTAAACTTCATAATTTCTGAAAATGTTTCCAATTGTAAATATTGAACATAAAGCTACATAAAGTCCATAATTGAAGCCAAACATAATTAAAATAAATGACTAAAATTCTTAAAATAATTAGAATGCATGTAAATCCTGCCTACACAATTATTGGAGCACTACTAAATTGACATAACCCAAAAGTAAGCTCCATTCCAAAGCGAAGCTCACCAAAAAAGCTGCAACAATCCTGAGGAGGATCTTGTGTGGGCAAAGAAGGTCACTGTCTCTATTCAGGAGAGGAAAGGGAGGGGTGGGTTCATCAAACTAATAAATAAGCCTCCACTCACAACCCACATGGGACAATAATAAATATACATAATATATACATGCAATTGATGTAAAACATTTTATATATAATTATATCTAACTGTATTGAAATAATAATTTAACTAAATTCATGACAATAATTAGTAAAGAAATAAGAAATATTTTATACATAATTAACTAAGCAATCATAAATTGAACCAAAAGATAATCTGATGGCACCTAACTAGGTCCCATAAATGGACACCACACTGGGTTATTCCTGTTGGTGAGCTAGTCCTCTAGCGGACTACTTGGTACCAAGGTTAACAATCAATCCTATAGCCGTTAACTCACTTATTCTGTTTCTCATTATTTATTGGCTAAAAACTAATAGCAATAAAATTCACTATTCATACAAAAATTTAATGTAAATTTTCTAACTGATAAAATAAATCTAAATCATACATACAACAAGTATGGTCCCATTAGTTTTCTAAAATAATAATTTGTCATAATAACCACAAAATAATAATTTTTCTAAAATTATTATAATCCATAAGACATATTTCTTGGCATAAATCATTCTAAACTTTTATAAATAATTTATATAATATAGAAAAAATAATAATAATGACCAAAAGTGTGGTCATAAGCTTAAACCCACTCACCGTTGGTAGCCGGAGTGTACTTCCACTAATAACTTGACTTTGAGGAGCTGGAATGACACTAGTAACTCTCAACAATACAATAAAAATATAAACAATTTGATTGTATACCAGAAACTGAGTTTGGAATGATAGGAAGAAAAAAATATTGTGCGAAAACTATGGTTGACGTATCCAAACTTATAAATTAAATAAAAAAAGGAGGAATTAACTAAATTCTATGGAAATCACTTACCGGAATAATTAATTGAAGAAAATTGCGAGAAACTATATTTTTCTCTAGGAAAATTCCTTCAACGGCTAAGATTCTTAGAAAAATATTTGGGAATATATGATGTGCCTAAAATATACTAGGAGTATAAAATGAGAAAAAGAAAAAAAAATGAAATTGAAAATGAACTAAAGTGCAGAAGGCATTCGTTCATACATATATATAGGAAAAAGATAAAAATAAAAAAATGAAACCCATGTCCCTTGTTTTTCAATTTTATATAATATATATATATATATATATATAATCAAATGCGTTGCACACGTTTTTATTTTTCAAAGTTACTATGCATGTATAGTAACTTCACGCGTGAATTCTCCAAAATATGGGAAGTTCCTCTACGTATCCATAGTAACTTTACTTATATAGTTACTTTTGAAGTAGAAGTAATAATAATACCAATAATAAAACTAACGGTAATAATAAAGTCAACATACCACACGTTTTCTCTTACAATATTATTAGAGTGTTCCGTGCATGCATCTCATATTATGTTAAAATAATTTAAAAATATCTACCAATTAATAGTAATAGCAATAATAATTCTAATATTAATAAATTTTGTACTTGGGTTATCATATATCCTCTGCTCAAACTAGCTCTTCCTGGGAAAAACCATAAGTCATGACCTTCTTTCCTCCTTAAATGCTTTTTCTCCTCTCTATCAAGCCACTCTTAAGACCCACTACTATATCCACTATCTCAGGGTAATCCATGACCCTTATATGGCAGGTAGCTGAGGAACATGTCCTTAGCAGTCTCTGAACAAATCGTTTTACCTTGTCTATCTCTGTCTGAAGCATCCCCAAAGCTATTTGTTTTAGGTAAGTGAATTGTTCGTCATACTTTGCTACTAACATGTTTAGAGTCAATTTGAGTCTCAAGAACTCCTCCACCATTTGAGCCTTTTGGCTCTCTGAAAAACCTCCTCATGAATGTTGCCTTCAACTTTCCTAGAAAGGTGTGTCTAAATCACTATGCCTCAAAGAAACTCCTCGTACCATAACCTAGCCTGGCCTCTCAATTGGAAGTCATCCTACTTTGTTGTCCTCTTGATGAGAAATAGATGACTATAATAATATTCTCTCTATCTAAGGAAATCCTATGGGTCCTCTATTGTGATATGTCCATTGAAAATGGGTGGATTTTTCTAAACCTGAGCCATTTGGACCTTGGACTAGAGGTTGAACCAGAGGTGGTTGCATCCTAGCCTCAACATGCCTAGCCAACACCTCAAAAGGGTTGGTCACTGCCTCGCTCTCAGGATGCTGAAGCAAGCATTAGTGTTGGAAGTTGCTACGATGACGTAAAGGGGTGTGTTTCAAAGGTGGCATGATAACTCCTAAGAATAAGTATGTTAGGATAAGTAATGAGCATTAAGAAAAGACAAGACTCATGCTAACTAGACATGAGTAACCATCCCTAAAGGCCTCAAATATCACTTCATTAATGCAAATGAGCACGCTTCCATTTAGATAAACAATGTGCTATTTATGGACACTTGCTCCAAGTATCATGTAGGAAAAACCTATAGCTCTAATACCACTTTGTCACACCCTGACTTGGATCATGACCAACACATGAGGAATCTCATTCCCAGTAAGCTTCATGACCGGTGTCATAATATAATGCATAAATTAACTAAATTTTCATTGCAAAATATATTCAAACTTACATTTTCAAGGTCGTTATCCAAATCCATAATCTGAAGACCATAATGAGAAAATATATGAAATTAGAGTTACTCCAATACAAAACCATAAAATCCATCAAACGTAAATACATGTCTATCTCAAATCATGATAACCAAAATATATATTTATATACATAGTCTAGGACCCTATCCATACTTATACTAGAGCACTCTCCTGACGTAGTTTAAAACCATTTAATTGCAAAGTAAAGCTTGCTAAGAATTTCTACAACTACAACGGAGGAAGAAGCTGAGAGGTATGTTAGGGGCACAATTGTCTTGACATTGGGAGAAAAAGAGAGGGGTGAGTTTATCAAAACTCATCAGTGAGCATATTGCACTCGTAACCCACATGGGACCACCAAACAAGGGTACATAAGAAGAAGAAGAAGAATAATAATAATGCAACAACTGAAAAATCATTTTACATATATAAATATATAATATTCAAAACACCAATAGTTCATGTAATGCAATAACTAATAGAGAAATAGATATCTCTAATAGTATAACATAACGGATAATAAGTGTATACATAAATATATTCTAATCTCTTAACTCTAAAGGGCACCAACGAGGTCTCGTAAGTGGACACTTGACAAGATTTCGTTCTCTGAATACTCTGGTAGAGGCTAAATTGTGCTCTAGTGAACAACTCGATACCAAGGTTAATGATTTTAAGCTATTAACTCATAGTCTATTTCTATAGTTGCTACATAATCTATAAATCACAAGGAAGAGAAACCTGACAAGAACATTAAACCGGTAGAGGTACTGGTTCAAAGATTTAGAGGTCCAATAAACTCACAAGGGTTAACCAGAATATAATAAAAAAATTTATAAATATATACATATGATTAATTAGAATATAAATAAATATATTAAATTATTAACATTAACATAATTAACAAAAAATATTCATAGGTCTATAAAATAAACATTATCCATATAAAATTTCTCTAGTCTAAGTCTCATAACACGGTCATAAAGCATTTGAAAATAATATTTGTTAGTGACCGAGTGAGTTTTATGGTGAGTAACCTGTGAATGATAGAGAGAAGAATAATAACCCAACGATTTTGTTAGTGCCCTTTTTTGGTTTTTTTTTTTTTTACTCTATGATTGTCATAAGATATAAGTATTTAAGCTTTAAAAAACTTTAAAAAAAAGTGAAAAATTTTAAAAAAAATGGTTTGTTTCGTGGTTTCCCGGTTTTGACCGGTTTTGACTTCCCCCAATTTTTGAGCTTAACGGAGGAAGCGGCCAGATCAAGAAAATTTCCTGGCAAACTGGTTCAACCGGCCATCGGTCTGATTTTCTTCCATAATAAATCACGAAAATGCAAATAATTTCACTTCTCTAAAATTATATAACCAAAACCCAAATCATTATTGGGAAATAATATATATCATGAACATGAAACTCCAGCAACAATCAAACATGCATAGCCTTATAAACAAGTCATGTGAGCACCCGCCTGGTAATAATCATTTTGCAAACATTTAGATTAAATAATTGTGGTTATATGAGTTTTCTAACATATTTTTCATGACACCTTTGAAAGCAATGACTTCTGAAGTTGGCATAATTTCATAAAAGCTCACTCTTGGCATATGATAATTTCTAAATAATCTATTTCGTCAAAATGCAAGGACAATAAAATGACAAAAATTAAGGTCACAAGTCAAACTTGCCACCTTGAGGGTAAGGTGAGAGGTGTAACACCAACAACTCTTGGAAAGCAGAAATAATACCAACATGTGCCATAAAATTAATAAAAATCCTTAAACATACCATTACCATACTAGGACAACTTTTTAAATAAATTAATCTATTTTTAAATTCTCCTTTTTCTTAAATTAGACTGGTCATGTGATGAGTATTTTTATAAATTTATAATATAAATATACAATAAATAGTTATTAGTGCTAACGTTATCATTGCTATCGTTATGAGTATACAATGAATAGGTGTTTGATGTTTTAATTACGATCGATTTCTCTTATAATTTCTTTGATATTCTCAGTTTTAATTTTCATTAGTGATAATAAATATTAAGCATTAATTATTAGAAAAAAATTACAGTAAACCAAAACTAATGTTATAATTATTTGAAAAATAAATTAACCTACGACTAGTTTACAAGGTATGAAACTTATTCTCAATTATTATTCTTATTAATATTTTGAATTGCAAACCATCACAAAAAGTAAATATTACTATTAGATACTCTTATTTTATGAATATATAGACCGGAATAATATCTCATAACTGTACATTCACTCATATCTCATATAAAATACAAATAATGAGATTCTTGCTAGTATTTTCAAGCATTCACACTTATTTCAATTATTTCATTTATTATTTTCTTCATAACGAACTATTTCAACAAATTGACCAATTATTACCAATTATATCAATACATTCATTTTGTTAATTTCGTTAATTGCCGTGGTTTATAAATATTATTCTCTTTTTATTTCATATGAATAAAAAGTAAAAAAATCATATTTTTAGATTTTTAACTCCTATGTTATTTATTAAAAAAATATAATCTAATATTTTGAGAAAGTTAAAATTTGAAAGAGAGAAGAATAAATTTTTTTTGATGCTATGAATAATTTTTATTGATTTTGATATAACTAAAACAATTAGTTGAAACGTATTACAATTTTGAACAAAAGTCTTGAAAAATAAATATTTAACTGCACTTTTAATAATTACTTCATTGTTGTATTTTTAAGAACCATAAATAATATTATGTAGTTTTATAGTTATTCCATGACAATACTTATACTAAATATGATTGAAATAAATCGAAATTATACAGCATAATTACGTATTCATGTATCTATTATTAAGTATAACATGTTTTTTGCCAAGATTTTCGTGCATTATGTCGATTTCTATTTAATTTACAGTAAATCCTCAAATTGGTCCCTAATAATAGGATAAATTATTCCCTAATAAAAATAAATTAGCATTAAAACCTGACAATTATAAAAATAAAATACCAGGTCTCTGATTCACCTACAAAATATAAGAATTTGACATGTAGGTTAATTGCTTATTTAGCAGTCATTAATTGGTTCATGTGGCATTAGTGAGTTTCTCAATATCAAAATATTTACAATTCCACCCAAAAATATAAAATATTTGCAATTTAACTCTGTTTTATGAAGAAAAAAATCTCCTTCTTCCCCATTTTTACAAATCATCCCTCTCTGCACTTTTCTTCTCCCTTCCTTCTTGCAATTGTTATATCACAAAAAAAAGGTTTCCCCCGTAGCCAACATTCAAACAAATCAATTCCAATACATGCAATTAAACTAAGGCAACAATCAAAATCTGTCCAATGTTCTAATTCAAAATTAAAATCATTTTCTTTTATGATAGGGTTGAGATGCAAATATTTTATATTTTTGGATGAGATAAATATTTTAATATTGGAAAACTCACTAATACTATATGAATCAATTAATGACCGTCCATGTAAGTAATTAACCTACATTGGACTTTTTACGGATTGTAGGTGTATGGGACCTATGATGTCCTATTTTTATAATATTTAAGGATCTTAACACTAATTTATTTTTGTCAAGGACTAATTTATCTATTGATGATATTGTCAGGGATTAATTTGGGGATTTATACTTTAATTTGTTAGCAAAACTGTTTCTATTTATTTTATTTCCTTTAGTAATCAATTATTATCATAAATTACATTAATTTTATTCATTATTAAGTTAATTGGCTTTTCCTGACTCTATTAAGCATTGTTTAATATTGTTCCGTTACTCTTATATTATTAAATAAAAAGTATAACAGATACTTTCCTGTGATTTAATTTGCTCCCATTTTGTTTACTTTTTAGAAAATATATAATATATAACAATATACATATATGTTACCACTTATTTTGAATATAAAATTTTAATAAATGAATACTTTTTGGACTATATAATGCTCATCAAAATTATTCATTTAAATATAATTCATGCCACTTATTAATCTCTATTTACACTGTTGTCCAGTTATTGGCTGCTACCATAACAGAGATTGGTATATTAATCTTAATTATCATTTGATTTATTTACTTGTAGTGACTATTGGTGATGAAAAATACCGATTGTTGTTTTTAATTAACATTTATTGTAATTGGTACGATTTGTTGATTTGACTTGCCATTCATATGGTTTGTCGGTTAGTCTTAGTTAACATTGATTACAATTTATATTATATATTTGTTATAATTATTTTTTTTGACGGGTTATTTGTTATAATTATAATAGATTATCATTGATACTATCCTTGAGAATCAAGATTTAACACAACACTTTGTTATCCTATTATTGCCTAATTTTCTATTTTGAAGGTGACAAGCAATAAAGTTTTTCTCATTTGCCAGTATTTTAAAAATTCATTTTGAAGAATTCCAAACATGGCACCTAATGGAGGTCGCCATCATTTTTACACCTAACCGAGATGCTAAAAAATGGTATATAATGAAGATTTTCTAACATGACACCTAGCAGAGGTGATAAAATCTCCTATTGGCATTTTCGGAAAATAACCTAACAAAAGTAACTCTCAAATTATACCTAACAAGGCGATAAAAATTTCTAATCAACATTTTCTGAGCATAACGCCTAATAGAGGTGACCCTCAAATACACCTAATCGAGGCGATGAAATCTCCGATTGGTATTTTCTGAATATGACACCTATTAGAGTGACCGTCAAATTACACCTAACAAAGGTGATAAAATCTTCAACTAGCATTTTATGAATATGGCACCTAATAGAGGTGATAAAATTTTAAAGCACATTCTAAATATAACACCTAATAGAGGTGACCATCAAATTATACCTAAGAGGTGATAAAATCTTCGATCAGCCATTTTTGAAAATGATGTCTAAAAGAGATGACCTTCAAATTACACGTAATAGAGGTGATAAAAATCTCCAATCAACATTTTATGAATATGGCACCTAACATAGGTGACTCTTAAATTACCCCAACAAAGGTGGTAAAATTTCCAATTAGCACTTTCTGAAAATGGCGCCTAACAAAGGTAACCCTCAAATTACACTTAATAGAGGTTGTAAAATCTCCAACACATTTTCTAAATATGACACCTAACTGATGTGACTCTCAAATTACATTAGAGGTGATAAAATCTCTAAATGAAATTTTCTAAATATGATGCATAATAGAAATGACCCTCAAATTACACCTACGAAAGTGATAAAATCTCCTTTTGGCATTTTCTGAAAATAGCTCCGTATAAAAGTGACCTTCAAATTGCACCAAATAGAGGTGATGAAATCCCCGATCAGCATGTTTTGAATATGTTACCTCACAAATCATCATAACAAAGGACTTGATTTTCTTGCGATCAACATCATAAAAGTGTTAACAACAAAAGTCCAAGCGCGAATTTATTGAATCTTTTGAGCATAAGATATACTTTTTCCGAGCGGAAAATTAATTTTTCGAGCATAGGAAATGTTTTTCCAAGCAGAATAAACACTTAAAACTTCCAAGCGTCGAATTGATTTTTCCGAGCATAAGAAATTCTTTTTACACTTACAAATTCCGATCATCTATTTTGAAAGATTTGCGAGCATGCGACCAAATAGAGAGGGTCATTACGCTTACACCTAGAAGAGGTGTTAAAACATTATGATCGTGCAATCATTAAATTTCTCGAGTGTGAAAAATCAATGTTTACCGGTCGTGATCATCATATTTACACCTAGCATACCATATCATATATCTTATTCTAAAAAAAATTCATAGAAAAACTAATGAGGTGTCCTAATTTTATGAATTTGATTTTCCTCCAAAATTTTAGCTATCTATAATAGTCAATTAAATATTTTATTTTATTTCTTTTATTCTCTCATTAAAACATGCACATGATTGTCATATTTCTTGATCAATCAAAATCCATCATATTCCTTTTCCTATTTCAACCTCCCATGATAACTTATAAATGTTACAGGTCGATTTTAAAATTTCAAATTTTGATAATTCTGCACATTTTAGCATTCCAATGTAAAAACTAAATTTTCAATAATAATTGAGAAGCTTACTAGAAAAGCTTTTAATCTTACATAAATTTTTTGGGAAAAATTTTTCATTTTTTTAAAAACTTTCTAAATAAGCCTCTACATTTTACATTTTCAATACAGACAACTAATCGTCTCCAGCATCTTTTCATTTCCCAATTTTATTCATTTCTAACCCTTTCTTCTTCATCACATCACATTCGATCTTTCCATCCCCCCTTCATCTCATCCTTTTCCCTGCACCCAACCATTTGCCTCTGCAGAAACCCGTGCCAACCATTTGCCTCTGCTGAATTCCGTGCTTCGCCATCGCCGCTGAGCCTTCGCGACCCAGCCCCTGCTCCAGTGGCGGCCCACACCTTCTCATTAACGTAAGCCCACGAGGCAATGCCGGACGAGGCATGGTGCAATGACGGTGGATGCGAATGGTGGAGGAGGAGGGTGCTGGTTAGGCGATGATGCGCGGTTCTCGACGTGGCGTTCAGCGTTGTTGTGTATGGGTAGTGGTTGAGGACAGGAAGAGGAGCACAATGTCTAGGACAGTGGTGACTCGGATTTTGCAGTGGTGGGGGCAGAGCTATGCGCTGCGCTGGTTATATGCCATGGAGACTGACGCCAGTGGGGTTTTCGGAAGGTGACAGGCCTAGGCGGCGACGTGGTGGTGCCGTGGTTCAAGTCGACTCATGGCGGTTCATGATCTCTTTATCCATCTTCTTTTTTTTTTAATGGTTTCATGACCTCACTTTGATTCTTTTTTTTTCTCCTGTTGCATTTTGGGTTTGCAAGTATGGCTTCTTCTTCCAGGTCGAACACCGAAACGAATCGCTTTTTGGATTTTCTTCTTGGAGTTTAATCCTGAGTTGGTTAAAGATTGTTTCTTTCATCTTTTTCATTGATACTTGAATTTCATATGATTGGTTCTAATGCTTTCTTCTGTTTCATTTTCCAGGAGGTTGGTTTATTCCCTTTTGTGGCTGCTCTGCATTTCAATTCCAAAGTGTAGGTTTTAGATTTTTCATATCCTTTTCTTTTTAAAAAATGAAAAGTCGAAAAAGGTGAGCTTTTGGCCTAGGCTAAGGCATATATATACGAAACATGAATATCTTTTATTTTATTTTATTCTAGTTTATTTATAATACTTTATATGGGATTCAAATATGGTAATGTATCAAAGTATTTAGTTGCTAATCTGTGTTATCTTTGCATGGACAGAAACATGTGGTGCTAATAGTTAGAATATATCTCAATAATGGATTCCACTGTAATCATTTACTACTGTTAATTGGACGATCAAAACTTGAAATGAATAAAAAGTAAACTTGCAATCATGTTATGCATCAATTTAATTCCATGGTACATATTATAAATGTTTTGTTTTATTAATTTTATTAGGTAATACTTGTCTGTTGTATAATTTTACCAAAGCAAGTTAAATGGATACAGATCCACTAAATATGTTATCTAGAATTCTTCTACCTTTTGCTTAAAGGCAAATTAGTGTGAAGCTTGTTTTTTGTTTATGACTATATTATAGTATTGCCAGGTATTATTTTGTGTGGCTGTATGCAGTGACGCCAAAGTATAACATGCTGTACTAATATGGAGAGTAAATTATAGAATGAATCACAATAGAAATGAGTATGAAGAGGAAAACTATGCGGTTAAAATGGTTGTTGGTTTCAACAGGGCAATAATCACAAATTTGGAGATTTTGTGTGATCTCTTTCTATTGAAGATGTTTGGAGTCCTAAATGTTTGTAATCTATATAGTGGATGCATATCAGTTAAAGAACGGAAGGAAATTGTGGTTATGCAGCAAATGTCCCATGGTTTATGCAGCAGAGTAATATAAGCTTTTAGGATTGTGTGATATGGCTTTGCTAGCTGCAATTTCTTTGTTGGTTCGAGTGTGATAGCTGCCACATATGAAGTGTTTTTTCTGCTTGCTGAAATGTTTTCAAGGTTGTTGCTCTTAAACATCTGGTTTCTTGTTTAAGAAATGGTTCATGAAGTTGTGGGTCTTCAAATGCAAATAACCAAGGTTGATAGCATTGATGAGTAGAATGAAGATCCTATTGCTCTGTTGTTGTTTCTATATTTGTCAATTGGAAGATTTGTTTTTGCTTCCCTAGGCTAATGGCATTGAAGGTAGGTGCACATGAAGAAGTCTCTGCATATGGCTGAAGTTCTGCATTAGTTTGTTTGATTTTGTTACTGAATTTGTTGTAATGGTCCTTGATATTCTTTGTCTTTATGGTGGCTGCGGCTTTTGCAGAGCTTTGTCCTTTTGTCTAGATGTTATGATATATTAGATCGGTTTGATTTGTTCAACATTCTATCTATGTCTTTAGGTGCTGTCATACGACATGTTTTATATTCTTAATGACCTTTTGTACTTCATTTTTGGCTCCTCTCAATTTCGAGAGTTTGAGCTTTGCCTCTCAATTATTATGTACACCTGCCGATTTGTGTCACCATGGAGTATAGTCTTCTTTGTTGGATAATAAACTTCCCTTTTGTATTGAATAGATAAGGTTTATTATGATTTGTCCATTTCCCATGAAGCTTATTAATTATACCATTGTGTAAGTGTGCTGCAAAGAAACCTGATATATGTCTTTATAGTTGCCTAAAGGAGTTGTGCTGTAGGTGAGTACATCTATAGCATTTAATGGACAAGTGTTAATAAAGGATGCTTTGATGATAAAAATACTGAAATCATTTGAGGTTGCATTATGAATAGATGATAGTTTTCTGTAGTTCTTACTAGGCACAGATGCAATTGAGAAGGAAAACATTGTTATTTTTATTGTTATTTTGCTGAAAATGATTTGTTAGATTATATGACAACTATTAATGGCTGTAGTTATCTGCAATGGTACTTTCTGAGAAGCTTCTTAACTTCTAATTAGAAAAAAGTTGAACCTGAACTAGATAGGTGATGATTGATTCATGCAACTATGCACCTTATTTCATTTGTTCTTAGTTGTTACCATATTGTTTTAAGGCTGAATATTTAATTGAATTGGTTATCAAGTATGTCTGTTGCACTAATGATTTTAAGTAAACACCATTTTCCAATAAATCTTCACGCATATCTCATGGACCACCACATCCTTATCCATTTAACTTATTTAGGCATTGGATATAGGGGGTTTGCCTAGTTGGCAGTGTTACCTTTTACTTTGCATTGAATTTAATGGAAAATCTAAAGCATGCATGGGTGAATGATTATAGCAGAGCACAATTAAGGTATACGGTCTTAATGTGCTATATTGATAGAGAAATGCTCATCGTAACATCAAAGTCTTTGTATCCAATCAAGAACATACAAGGGAAGAAGTTTAAGTTTAATTACTACATTTAAATTACATTGAAATGTCTGTAAAATGATGGTTTTTTGAAGTTTTTATAGTCCACAAAACCTTTATTGTTGCTACCAAGTTTAAATAAAAATAAATTAGTAAAATTTACAAATCATATATTGTTAAACCTATATCATCAGACTATAATGTGTTATCTACTTGAACAATTAATTGTTTTTTTCAAATGTATTTTCTCATACTTCTAGTTCTGATATGAAGAGGTGGTCATATTATTTATTAGTAATGGTGATGCTATGTTATCACTTAAAATAGTCTTCTTTGTAGCATCTTCATTTTTCAAATCTTCACTCATTTATAACTCCATTTTATCCTCTCCTCTACTTATCAATTATCATAACAAGATATGACTTAGTGGGGATGTTAATGTTGGAAGTGACGATAAAATTTGGTACTCTTCTATTTTGCAGATTATTGACATGAATGATTAATAAATGTGTTTATATTGTCCCAAATTTGTTTAAGCATAACCATTTTAACCAATGTATAAATATGATCTTGTATTTTTTTTCTTTAGACATTTGTATTATTCCCGTGCATCACACGAGCTATTATACTAGTATATTAAAATCTCTAAGATCGCGCATTGAGCATTCTCTAAATTTTCCGGGCATGGCATTGAAAGTTGCCGAGCGTAATACCAAATGCCATATTTCATGAAAACGATACTCCCAACTGTAGATTCTTAAGCCGTATCCAAGACTACCTGTATAATTCTTCCACATCGTTATTATACTGAAAGTACTTATCTTGTAAGCGCCTCACTAATTTTAGATTAATTTATGCTCACATTTCCTCAAAATTTAGTGTAATAGTACTCTTCATCCTTTATTTTACAAAAGTATTTCCTGATCTCTAAACCACTAAAATTACAATGACCTTTCTTATAGATATAGTTTATTAATTTAATTGATAAAAAAGATAAGATAGAATATATATAATTATTAATTAAAAAATTATAATATTTTGATAATATTTAACACATCAATTGAATAAAATGTTTTTTTATCACATAAAAAACTTATAATTATAACTTATAATAAAAAAATTCTAGTAAATATATATGCTTAATAGTGCTAAAATAATTTCATCATTAATAATTATATATATACAACATATTATCTTTCTTTGTCACTTAAATTAATAAACTAGTATATATAAGAATCAGTGCAATTTTAGTGAACCAGAAAATGTTAATGATAGTTTTACAAAATAAAAAGTATTGAGTATAATTATCTTAATTAAAAGATCGCAGTAATTTCTCTTAATTTTATCTTAGAAGAAGTATTAAAAAAAAAGAATCATGCATTACTTAAGCTTTCACTTACAAAATTCCAATCGGACACCATTACAATTTACAAATAGTGCGTCCGACCAGGAAAGTTAAAAAGAGTTAAAATTTAATGAAAGACAAGGCGCTCCAAGTTAGAAAATATATTTATATACCGACCATAGTTGACAAAGAATTTCAATACGCATGCATATAAAATCATAGTTATTAATACCAACTATTTTGAATAATTTTGATAAATTTTTTAGAAAATACTCTTTGCTCATTAAGTCAAAATATTTTTGACTTATAAGCGTAGTATTTTTGACCCATATATATTATTTTGGCATATCAGCTTGAAGACCCAAGAACCTTGTAAGTGTATAACTGCACTTTGCTTTGAACGGTGGTTGACTGTTTCAGTGCTTTAATGTCCCGTTGGCACATTTAAAAGGCTTTATAGTTGATCCGACCATTCACTCCTATAACTTTCAATCAGCTCTTATAAAATGCTAGAGGATTGGTTAGGAGTGGCATGTTCCAACTTAGTTTCAATATTCACCTACTAGATAGCAAAGCCTAATCTCCTAATAGTGAGGTCTTCATATGGCCAGTCGGCCATTTGTGAGACTTTGATATGGCTGGTCAGCTATTTAAGATTTTGTCTAGATCATGTTGAAAATATAAAAAATGACATATAAAAAGAAATGGAGGGAGTAGCTAAAATATAATTTTAATTTATTTTTCAAGTAAAAAGTGTAAATGTTTCGAAACAAGGCTCGAATGTTAAAAGTGCTACTAATTTGCATTAGTCATGAAACAAAAACGAAATTCATTCAAATAATGTATAAAATTTTCAACCAAATTACACATCAAAACCTATTCATCAAGTTATAAAAAAATAAAAAAAAAACCCATTTATCAGTAGTGAAATTCTTAGATGGGCACAAGTTTACCATCTCATTATTGTATACACTTACAATAAAGTTGATAAGACCCACAAACAAGAGAATGCATCTCACTTAAAATTAGGCTTGATTTGGTATTGCTATAACTCTCTAAAAGTTGTTGAGTTCTTTGGGCTCTAAAAAAATTGCTTAAAAAAGTTATAGTAGCAACGGATGGTAAAATAATGCAAAAATTGCTTTGAATAAGTAGGAACCATTGAAATAATGTTTGATAAATGTGTTATAAAGTTACTCTCAAAACATAAAATGGCTATAATAATCACAAATATTTGTGGGAAGAATTAAAAAACTAAGACTTAATTCATAGAAGGATAAAGCTAAACTTTTATTAAAATTCAAGGATTATATTAATCTTTTGAATTTTTTTAAATTTCAAATAGCAGGAACAAATTCTAAAAAATGCCCTAACTTTTAAAAGTTGGGAATAAGAGCACTCTAATTTTTTAATTTATTAAATAGAAAAATTAACTTATCTTTCTAATAAGCCACACTAGCCCGAGTAATATCAAACCTACTCTTAGTAGATCCATTTTTAATGTGAGTGTATATAATAACCACTAGACGGTAAACTTGTGCTCACGTTCTAATTTTTCTTATCAATATGCAAGTACAATCGGTCTTCATTCTTCAATATCCTCAACAACCTCAATAACAACCAGTACTATGTAAAAGTGTTTCGTCGTCGTCTTCTATTCACTCTTAAATTTTTGACTCGGTGTGTTTTCCTGTCTCGTGTGATCTCCATCACCGCATGACCGTTTCCTATAATTCAATTATTCATTTTGTGAAGCAACGTAAAATAAGAAAACAAAACAAAAATAAAACACTATATGTCACTTTCAGTGTTTACCTCTTACTACTCCTGATACTTGCAAGGATCAATGCCCGGCATATTGATGGCACCCATGCAAAAATATCTGAATGTTGTGAAAGCAGCTGAGTTATCTTTGACTTGAGATCTCCTGGAAGCCCTGCGCCAATCATCACAACATGGTCCTCATTCTTACCGATCCTCAACTTTTCCCCTTCACCCTCTGACTACGGCCTCTTCTCCCGGAAATCCTCCCTTGGATCAAGCTGGTGCATTCAGTCATCAATTTTCTCCTCTGTCCATGACCAGTATTGCACCTACTCTCGAGGAAAGGGGAATTTCATTGTCAAGTGTGGGGTAGATATTATGGCTCCCAGCCTGTTGATGGAAGGCGTCCAATGATTATATTGTAAGGACTCCACTTGTTCACAATGAGGTATTTGATAGGTATAGTCTTAATGCTCCTAAGGTGGTTAGCAACTCCACATTGCCTTTCGGGATAACTTGCTTTCCGTGAACCCAACAGCCCTCCAAGAGAATGGCACACACTTCCTTGTGGCAAACCTAACTTTGCAAACATCAGAAAATTATATTCAGCAAGTACTGTCTTACCTCAAAATTTGCTACAATGACCCGAATCACCATTGGATTGTCATGTTTGGCTCGCTCCCTAAAAGTCGCTGGAAAAGGTAATTAGTGTAACAGGGATTTCTGTCTTCAGTACAAATGACCGAAATGCCCTGAGGTCATTTTTCCAGAAATTAAAGGGCAGTTGCAGGACAACCCTCGAATGGGTCAACTCGATGTTTGAGGGGATTACGTTGTTATGAATGATTTTCGAGGTGAAAATCTCGTTTCTAAACTTTCGGCTCAAAATGACCAAAATACCCTGTGCTCTACACGGGTAAAAGGTGCCGTTTGAGCCAATTTCCAGGAAGTTTAGAATGATGTTTTAGAGTAATATTTGATGTTTAGGAGACAGAAGGTCAAGAAGTTTAGTGCAAATTACGTTTTACCCCTAGAACGTGTCCAGTGCGCTAATGAAGTAATCAAACCTAAGCAATATTAGGCTCTAATCGAAGATTAATTTATTTCGATAATTAATCTAGAGTCAAAATGATTTATTAAGGTTGATTAGAAACTAAAATTGCTTAGTCAAGTTCTAATTACATTCTTTAATTCAAGATGTCTAATCAAAAAGTAATGAATAGTGTTTTTCTCTCTCCAATTTCCTTAAATCAAGGAAATTTGTCTCCACCTTTTGACCAAAAGAATTATTTTAAAATTGTTAATCTAGTTAGAATTTTCCCCCAAAAGCCACAAATTTTGAATTCAAATTTCATCCAAAAAGGCTATGCAAAAGCTAGGATTTGACTACACCTAAGCTAGCATTTTAACCAAGCTTCCAAGACAAGCTTTGGAAGATATTTTCCTTCCCTCCAAGGCCAAAAATTTCGGCCAACCTTCCCCCTAAATTAGTCACAACATTTCATTCTTTATAAATAACACACATTGGAAAGCTTGGTCATTTCTTTAGATCATTTGCTAAGTTGTGCATTCTTGCAATTTCTCTTGTTTTCTCTTATTTTCTCTCCTTCTAAGTTCTTTTTCTTCCTTCCTCAAAGAACCACCACCACCACCTTGAGCCACCACAAACCACCTAAACCACCACTCTCATACCTTAAACACTTCCTAAACACCAAACCTCACCATTTCCAAGCTTGCATCCTCAAGGAAAAATCATCTTCCTTGAGAGTCTTTGGAGGCCGAATCCTTGTTGCTCACCAAGAGAAGATTTTGTCTTCTCATTTCCTTGCAAAACTCAAGCTTTCTTTCAAAGCTTTCAAGATTTCACTTGGTAGGGGTTTTCTTTCAAGTTTTCTTTACTTTCTTTGAGAAAAGTTTCTAGTTTTCTCTTGGTTTCAAACTCTTTTTCTTCCCTTTGTATTTTCGGCCATGAGGCCATTTTACAAACCAATCTTTAGCTTGATGATGAGGTCTCATGGAGATAGTTTGGTGTTTGCCATGAGAGAAACCTCTAAAGCTTGGATCTTGGTCTAGGACCATATACAAACTCGGTTTTTCCTTTTCTTTGCAAGTTCAAAGTTTTGGTTTTTCATTTCCTTTCCTTTATGATTCCGGTTCCTTCTTGGTTTTTCCTAGTTCAAAGTTTTGGTTTTTATTCCTCTAAAGTTTCGGTTTTTTTCCTTTTTGCCTTGTTCAAGCTTTGGTTTTTATTTCTTTTCTTCAATGGTTTCGGTTTTCCTTTCCTCTCTTGAACAAAGTTTGCTAAAAATGTTAAGGTAGCCCTTTTATGTTTGTTTGAAAGGTTGTCTCTTGAAAAATCGTTTCCTTGAGCTTGATGATGGTGTTCAAGAACATAAGACTTCCTTGGTGTCTTGATGCTAAGAACTCTAAAGCTCACTTTATGATACATAATGGGTTGAGGTTTTTATGTTCCTTAAAGTCTTGTAAGAGCTCTAGTTAAGATTAAAAAGGAGTTGCATTCATGTTTATTTTTATGCTTTGCATAGCATGTTTATTTTCAAGCTATCACTAAGCAACTTAAAGATTAAAACAAGAATGTGCATCATCACTTAATAAATCTCAAAGCCTACCTATTTCAACCTTAAAGTTGATTGTTGATTTGGGGTAAACACCCAAGAGGCCTAGAGCACTAAAATAAAGAATTGAACCTTGCATTTCATGTTTACTTTCTTGTTATCATGTTTATATTTTACGCCATCACTTAAACTCTAAAGATAATAAATGAGTGCACCTCATATTTATTTTATGCTCTCACTTTATTTTCTAAAAGAAGAGTAAAATGAGTTGCATAGCATGTTTAAATTTATGTCACCACTTAAATGGTCTAGAGCTCAAAGACTTGCCCAAGTATCCAATGTAAAGTTTCAAGAAAATGTTGGTTTTTCAATGAAGCCATTTTGGCCTTGTGGTGATGATGATGGGCTTGGTGTGAGTTCATCTAATCACAAGTGCCCATAGCCATGTTTTGCAATTTTTCTAAGCTTAGGAGTACCTAAGGAGCATTATGAATGAGATTATATGTTTTAAATCTATTTTATGAGAAAATTAATTTAGCTACTAATCTTGCTTGGACTTTAATGATTTTAATGAGATAAATTGGTTTCTAAAAGAGTTTGAGTTCCTAAAATTGTTCCAAGAGAAAACTAGCAACTTGTATGCATTTTAATTCATGAGATTATGTGATTTTATGGGCTTATGATTTCGGTTCTGCCCTTCATGATTGGCTGCTGTACAAATGTTGTTCTAAGGTGTTAAAATGTGTAAAATTATGTTTGAGTGAAGGGAGGATCGATTTAGAGAAGTTAGAAAAGAATAAGTAACTTAAAAGGATCAAGAATGAGAATTCTAGAACACCTTAATGCACAAATTTGCAAAACTGTTCCAGCATAATTAATTCAAGTGTAAATGGTTCATAATCAGTAGGATATGCATAAAAACCTTTCATAAATGATTAGGTATTAATTACTAAGCTTAAGGTGATGATAAGGACTTAAAATAGGAATTCTAGCACACTTAGACATGGCAAAATGTGATTCTGTCCAGCAAAGCTAAATTGAGGAAAAGTAAGTTATAACTTAGTAAACATGCCTAGGAATTCCTCATAATTGGTTTAGGGATTGATTATGAAGCCTTAGGCGAAGACGGATCTTAAAAAGGGTCAAGAACGGAATTCTAGAGCGGTAAGTATATGATATTTTTCCGGCCCAAACTACATAATGCTGTTTGGAATTTTAAGTGTGCCTAAAACTTAGTGAGAATTTTAAGTAATGATCCCTTAGGTGTTATAAAAATCCTTAGTGAGGATTAGAATGATCGAAATGCAAGTTTAAAGCCCGTAAGGGTCAAAGCATAAGATACTATGAGATAGGTGGACGAGAGGTACGATTATGATGATGAACCTCGTGCACACTTATGATGATGTGGTTATGTTAAGTTCCTTGAGCATGAAACTTTATGTGCATAATTTGATTTGGTGATATGATGAAATGTTGTGTTTGAGATGCATAATGTTTCAAAGCTATGAATGAAATTGAGGAATATGCTCATGTGAACTAGAAAGTTATTGCAATGAGAAAGTTCCATGAAAATGATGCATGTGACTGAAATTATGTGGCATGACTCAAATTTGAGGAAATTCGGAGAGTAGCTGTTAAGCCGCTGAATTTCCGTCAAATTTGAGGGACAAAAGAAAGTTTTTGAGAAAAATGAAGTTTAAAGTTATATGCCGAGACGCATTTCTCCTGCTTGAATAAGAGAAAGTAAACAGTGGGGGGTATGGACGTGGAGCCATCCAAAGCGGACAAAGTCGTGGTCTTAACCAAGTCGATGCGTTTCGAAGAATGAAAGTATATGATGTTTAAGGTGACACACCGAGACGTACTTCTCCTGCTCCGGTGAGGAGAAGGTAAAACCGTGAGGGCATAGACATTGCACCTGCCAAAGCGGACAAAGTCGCTGGTCTTAACCAGTCGATGCATTTCGAAGAAGGAAAAAGTCCCATGATGGGTGATCCTTAGGCCCCTACCCGTACTCTGGGAGTCGGGATTATAATGATTATGATTATGTTTATGATTCGCTTATCAAGAGGATAAGTAAGAACTAGTGACGACTAGTTAAGGTATGAGCTCATAGCCTAGTTTAAGGGTGCGGTTACTATATTATTGGTGTCACAAGTATGAGAAAAAGAAAGATGTTCAAAGAAAAGTTTCATGCCACTCAAATGTTGTTTGAATTATTGTTTGATTTACCTAAAGTGCTGCCATGCATCCATGAAATATTATGTTGCATACATGCATTAAGAATCATTATAAAAGACATGGACCTTGGATAAATACCTTTGCGAAAACTCCATAATGAACTAATGCATGCTTAACCTTTTCATAATAAACCCAAGGTTCCTGGGGACGAAACGATGACACTAGGATAGAGGACTTCCCTGAGATTCTTTAGTAAGAATTCTCACCCTCTCTCTTTCTTTCCGTTACGTCTTCAATATCGATGGCGTCGTTCATGATTTTCATTGACTCGCCTACATGGGAGGTGCACTATGACCCAAGCATCAGTCCTACCACTTCAAGGGTCATTGCGAGGTGCGCGTTTTTGCATACGTGGGACGCCCTTTTGCTTTCCCCGTCTCCAGGCTATCGCTTCGATCCGACTTCACCCTTTGGCGACGACTTGATCTTTGAGAGGACACGACCCAGAGATGGCAGACCGGTCATCCCAACCCTCGTCGGAGGCACGCGGATATCAGAGTATGTTCCCTGTTCTCGATCAGGCTATCCTTCGGAGGGCTCTTCCCTTCGTTTCCTATGGGTCGCGGAGGAGGTAGCGAGGACACGGTCACCGCCAAGGCATGTGAGGCGCGTTCGACAGCCTGAGAGGCGACCACGACATGGAGGCCACCTGTTCCCTCGATTCCCATGCCTAGATCTCGCTTCGTTGGGCTACATGAGTAGCTTCGTCAATTCGGGGCTACATCCCAACCGAGATTGGCGTCACCAGTAGGCTTGGAGTGGAAGGGTAGTGATAGTTGGGTGTTTATCTTTTGGGGATGTTTCATGTATTTGTTGTTATGTCTCTTATTTTATGTTATTGTCCAAGCTCTCCCACTAGTATGGGTAAACTTTATGTTTCTGTTATATTTCTATTGTGATGTACTAAACTATATTATCTAATGTGATGAGGAATGATGTTATGATGGATGTGTTCTTTAATGCTTATGTTCTGTATGTTTTATTTGTTCTTCCGCTTCACGTTGTTTATGTTACGCACAAAGGCTCGCACTTTGTTTTATATAAATCATTTCAAAAAAAAAAATTTACCTGTATTTTCTGCTAAGTTAATTTTTAAAAGAGGTTTTAAAGGAAGTAATGACTAATAATTAATCTAAGTACGTCCTAGGCGTATTGGGTTAAATATTAGGGTGTTACAATTAGCACATAAGAAATCTTTTGCCCGGGCATGGCCTTTCCAATGCTCATTACCGTCCGAGAGAATGAAGATGTCTACGATGAGTGGACTTTCTGTTCCTCCCTCAGAAAATCCCCAGATATGGTATTGATCACACCCTGATGGTTGGTTCTTGGCTAAGGTCAGCTGCCTTCTCGCTCGAATTGCCAGGCTAATTTGACTTTTCTAAAGGTTGGTGCCCTCTGATTTCTCGGTTATGAGAAAGGTACCTTGTAAGTCTACCACTTCTCGTCAGGTCTCCAGAAGATCACGAAGAGTCTCACACTCATCTGTATATGATCGAAAGCCATGGTACTCACATTTCCGATGATCGACATAATGTGGCTGAAATCTCAAGCCTAGGGAAGAGCTAGGCCAGCACTACACACGTCGGAGGATGATATCCTTCAGGGCATTGAAGTGGGTGTAATTTCATAAGGCAAGGGGTGGGGCATGGTTTTTAAAATACCTCTCCCTTTCCGTTTGAGCATTGGGAGCCGTATTTCTTGGGCGCCTTTCCGAGGCTCTTGAGGAACATCTCTGGTTGCTAGTTGTTCTATCTCCTTTGTATCCTCCCTCTTTCTCCGCTAATTCTTCACCCTTTCTTCTGCTCGAATGTAAGGGAGCCCTACTCCACAACTCATCCAAACTATGCACTGGATTGATATCCAAAGACTCGGCAAATGTGGGCTTGAGTGCCCCCATAAAGGCGTACATTGCCATTCTCTGATCAGATCCTTGATTTGCGTCATCTCCTTGTTGAAACAACCCATAAAATCCTTCAATGGCTCATTTTTGCCTTGAGCCAATCCATACAAGCTTCCTAGTATTTCTGAGTTCTACTTGCGTGAAGTGGTTCAAGAAAACAATCGGTCAACTCGCCAAAGCTAGTGACTGATCAAGGTGGCAGAGACATGAACCACTCCTGTAGGCATCCATGAAGGTTGAGGGAAAGGCCTTGCAGTGAAGGGTGTCCGAATCTTCGTTCACCATTTCATTTTTGAAAGCATCCACATGGCTCTAGGGGTTGGACTCGTCGTAGGGGCAAAGGTGTATGGCAGGTAATGAGATGAAACTGGCTCGGTCATGATAAACTCGGTAAAGGGATGTCTTGGGTGGTTGAGGCTTGGGTTCTTAGTGTTGGTGGTGTATTGGTTAGTTGATTGGGTAGGCTTGGGGGCTGTTGGTTGAGATTTAGAGTGGTGAGGGAGAATTGAGACTCTTCCGGGTGTTGGCCAACGGTTCTTGGATTTGATTTATCCTGCATGTCATGCAAGGATTTCATGATCTACTCCACAAATGGTGGAGATATATTGCTCTGCATCGTTTCCGTTCCTTTTGCTACGCGTGTTGACTATCTTTGGAGATCAAAGGATGTTTAGCTTAGGGAGATTCTTAGGAGTGTGAATAGTTTTACTAGATTTCCCACAACGATGCCAAAATGTTGCTACCTTGGCTCAGAATAGAGGGTGGGTGTGTGTTTCTTTGGGTTAATGAATGAACTACCTCCACTCATCCATCAGTTAGACCTATATCTAGCTGGGGAGGCTGTCCCACTATTACTTCCAGTTGTTCTTCGGCCTTTTCAACATTTAAAGGAATTAATGCATATTGCCTCTGGGAATCTATTGTCGTTTGGACTAGCTAGTGACCCGTGCTTCTTGGGCTAGTCGAAGGGCCCAATTGGAAAAACCAAACTAGTCCTTGCTTCTAGCCTAAACCTGGAGGTCCAGCGACCAGGTATGGCCTGAAACTTCAACCTGATGGCCAGGCCGGCCAAGGGCCAATCCAAAAATTCATTCAAATAATGTATAAAATTTTCAACCAAATTACACATTAAAACCTATTCATCAAGTTATATACATTCACAATAAAGTTGATGAGACCCAACAACAAGAATGTATCTTACATAAAATTAGACTTGATTTGGTATTGCTATGACTCTTAAAAAGGTATTGAGTTCTTTGGGCTATCAAAAAATTACTCTAAGAAAGTTATAGTAGTCCATTTGGTAAAATAATGCAAAAATTGCTCTCAATAAACATGAGTCATTAAAGCGGTGTTTGGTAAATATATTATAAAGTTGCTCTCAAAATATAAGATAACTATAATTGTCATAGATATTTGTGGGAAGAATAAAAAAACTAATACTTAATTCATAGAAGGATAAAGCTAAACTTTTATTAAAATTGAAAAATTATATTAATCTTTTAAATTTATTTTAATTTCAAATAGTAGGAATAAATTCCGAGAAACACCCTCATTTTTTAAAGTTAAAAGCAAGAGCACTTCAACTATTTGATTTACTCAATAAAAAAAATTAGCTTAATTTTTTTATAAGCCACGGCAGCCCAACTATTATCAAAACCTACTCTTAGTAGGATCCATTTTTAGTGTGTGTACGTAACCTCGAGATGGTAAACTCGGTCTTTCATTCGTCAATAACCTCAAGTCCTTAACAACAACCAGTACTATGTAAGTGTGGAAGTGTTTCGCCGTCGTCTTCTATTCATCCTTAATTTTGACTCGGTGTGTTTTCCTGTCTCTCGTGGACTCCATCACCGCATGACCGTTTCCTATAATTCAATTATTCATTTTGTGAAGCAAAGTAGAATAAGAAAACAAGACGAAAAATAAAACACCATGTGTCACTTTCAGTGTTTACCTCTTACTTACTCCTGATCTTTGCTGTCCCTCTTTTTCCCCAATAGCTTCCTTGACCCTTTAAACCATTTTTCTTTTTTTATTTATTTTTTTCCATTTTCTGAGCCATATATGGATTCACACGTTCCTTCAATTCGCCCAACACTTCTATCTCTCATAAACCATCAGGGGTCTGGTGACCTTCCAGTGTCTGAGAGTGAAAACCTTTTAGCTTTTCAACTTCTTTTTAAGAAAGAACTTTTGGGGGGTTAATAACAATGATTCATAACATGCTGTGAAAAGACCCATGTCCTTTTTACCTGTGCCATAGTTTGTAAAGTTTTCAACTTGCTTCATTGGTTTTCCAAGTTGATATCAGAGTTTTTCTTGTTTTCACCGTGATTGGTGGTAGGTATGTGATATGAATTTGTAGAGCAAATGCAGTTGGAAGGTATAATGGTAGCATAGGGGACTTGAGCTTGGGGCATAAACCATGATTGGCAATTGCTTTGGTGCCTTGAATTGGTGTAAAGGGAGGGATGATCCTGCTGGCCAACCACAGGAACAAGGTAACACAGGATGTTCTTTATTGGTTGTTGACCTTGTAATTCTTTTTCTTTTTTTTTCATGATTTAGTTCCATTTGTTTCATGATCATTCTCTTTCTCTCTGTTATATAGCTTGTGTGGTTCTTCTTGTTCAGATGCCAATTAGTTTTTGTAAAGGTTGAACTGCTGAAATTGCTCATCTATTTGTAACAATAAAGGGACAAATTTTCTTTTTTCTTTTTATTTTTTTCATAATCACTTTCTATCAAATCCCACAAGTCAGGGCCTTGAGGCAATCAAGTTAGGAGAAATTCTTTCGTACTCCAGGGAGGAAGATCCATAAAGTATATTAGCTTTTGATTTTTTATGTGAAAGAGAGAGAAGATAATACTAACTTCTATAATTTGATTAGATTCCCCACCCAGAAAGAGACAAAGGAAACCTTGGACCTAATTGGTTTATGTTTCTATTATCTGATTTCATTTTCCGTGCTTTCTTCACAAAGTTTTAAAAACAGAGTCAAAAATAAAAGTTTGTTTTTAGTTCCTGTTTTCACTATTTTTCTTCACAATATTTTGAAAACAGAAAACACAAATTGAAAACGGAAACAAACAGGCCCTTAACCTTGGTTGATGATGTTTTATTTATATATTTAAAGCACTGCGCTTGCTAGTAGTGTTGAGAGTTAAAACTATGCTTTAGAATATGTTGTGGCTTCGATTATTAGTATAATTATACAGTTCTTTTCTTCTTTAGTGTACTCTCATACTGTCAAAATCTATGTGCATGACCACGCGTGTTTGATTGATTCCAAGTTTGCAATGCCGGGATCTATCTGTTGCTGTGAACACATTAATTGCAGGTCAAACCAAAGGTCAACCTGCAGAATATCCATTTATATCTCCTGAACTTGAATTCAGATATCCAGTTTGAAAAGATTGATATAAATATTGATTCTTTACTATTTAATGTGCCTAGCTGGGGCTCTTGCTGCTTGGCCATGTTATTGACAACCTGCTTATTTTTGGAAACTGCAAATCATATAAACAGAATATGCATGTATCTGTATTTCTGGTCAAACTTGTCTGGATCTAGTTAGAAATCTTTGAATTGGACATCATCTTCCTAAAACTGCATTCTTGACTTTTCCAGTTTTTCTAGATGTTTCCTAATCCAGAATGTTTGTGTTCTGTGATTAATTTGTGCAAGCTTTGTTTGTTTGTGATAAACAGTGATTGCGACTACAAAGTTTAGCTATAACGCATTAAGATCAGCAACTGGAGATTTCCATCCTTCAAGCAAAATCGGTGGAGGAGGTTATGGAGTTGTCTACAAGGTGAGAGTGATGACCACAGTTTTATTTCAACTTGTGGCTGTTCTTATAATGATTACCGCCTTAGATGGATTTCAGTAGGTTGCGCACTTGATCAGAACCTTTAATTTTCCATTTTTTAGTTTGAGTAAAAATCTTTGCTGCTTTGTCATTAATATTTGCAGGGAGTTTTGAGAGATGGTACTCAAGTTGCTATCAAGTCTCTTTCTGTAGAGTCTAAACAAGGAACCCATGAATTTATGACAGAAATTGATATGATATCAAATATACGGCATCCAAATCTTGTAGAACTAATTGGCTGCTGTGTTGAGGGTAGTCATCGAATATTGGTGTATGAATTTCTGGAGAAGAATAGCCTTGCAAGTTCTTTGCTAGGTAAATATCAGAACAATTTAAATATGTATTTACATGTGAGTCTTATTTGAGTTGGATGGCTATTCAATCTTTCCATTCTTGAAAACTACTTGTACTTGTCCTCATAATCTGTTGGAGATTCTGATGCTTCCTAATATGCAACTTCCCTGCTCTATTAAGACTCATTTAATTTTCCTTGTCTGGGTTACTCTTGAATATTGGAGCACACTGTTTATTAACGATCTTGATGTAGGGGAGGGAATTTTGATGTTATATAGTATAGCTATTTCATTTGGTTGGGGTTTTGCGGAGTTAAGGGCCGGATATGCAGCATGCATGTTTTAAAGCTCATTGAATTGAATGGTTAACTATGTATGAAGTGCGTAATGCTAATGAGGATTTTTTTTCCACAGGTTCCGGAAGTAAATATGTTGCTCTGGATTGGCCAAAGAGGGCTGCTATTTGCCATGGTACGCTTCCGGTCTTAGGTTTCTTCATGAAGAGGCTGAACCAAATATTGTTCACAGAGATATCAAGGCCAGCAACATACTCCTGGATGGGAACTTTAATCCAAAAATTGGGGATTTTGGTCTCGCAAAACTTTTTCCAGACAATGTCACCCATGTTAGTACTCGAGTTGCAGGAACTGTGTAAGCACGATGCATAATTTACATTAATAATACCATATTGTGTTACTGGTGCCAGAATTTTGCCTTTTGATTACTGTTTGAAAGTTAGTTTACTCTTTCTATTATACATTTTTGCAAATTCATTTGAATTCTATGTTCATCTTGGGACACAGGTTATTATAGAAATTAGGAAGAAAAAATTGCTGGTCATAAGTAGTTTGTTATGAATCCTCCTGGACAACATGATGACCATTGAGCTGCTTGACTTAGCACTTTTGTTTCTTCGTTATTGAGACATAGTGAAATCACTCCTAGAATTTAGTCTTGTCTAATATAGTGATATGCTTCAAATGTCAATTTCATATAATAGTTCAATTATCTTGACATGCATTCTAGTATCTATGTTTGTAAATATTCAAATTTATTACATTTTGATTTTGAAACATACAAAAGAATGTCAAATAATTTATATTATCAATTTAGCAATAATAATACGGATGAGATGTAATATTGAGCAAAAGTAAGATAAAAAGAGAATGGAGAGAAAAAGACACTTAAAACCAAATTTAAAACTAAACTGGTTTGTGCCAGAAGAAAAACTAACAGTTACTGTTCATGATCTATTCAGGTTAAGCTAGCATGTTGTGATGTGTAGACCAAAGACATTAGATCCTCGGTTGACAGTTTATTATTATAGGGATACTTCCTTAGTTATTTGGATGAGATTTGGTTTAACTTATAAACCATGCTTACTTGTCTTATTTGTGCAGGGGATATCTAGCACCAGAATATGCACTTCTAGGACAGCTTACAAAGAAGGCGGATGTGTACAGTTTTGGAATTCTCATGCTTGAAATAATCAGTGGTAAAAGTAGTAGCAAGGCTGCATTTGGAGATAATCTTTTGGTTCTGGTTGAATGGGTATGTTTATTGTTTCTTGAGTATCAACGATGCTGATTTGATAAATGCTGGGATTTTAGCTTTTTTTAAATGCTAAAGGTGTGGGAAAATATAGGGTGCGTCTGGATAAGCTTCTTAAAACAAGACTTTTTGTTTCCCTAATTTTTTTCCAGTGGAGCTTTATTTTTTTTCCAAAAAAGGTTATTTTGTATTTGGATAGACTACTTGAGAAGTGCTTTTAATTATTAAAAGTAATTATAATTTATAAGCCTATTTGTGTATAAAAGAGCAAAAGGTATTAGTTAAATTACTAAAAGTGAACGTTGATAAAAGCACTTTTATTTTAAGAAAAGGTCTTTTCTTTTCCCCTCAAAGAGAGCCAATCCAGACGGCACTATAAAGTCATAGGGTGTGTTTATAGTTTTTCTTCAAGAAAAGTACTTTTGTGATATTTGAAAGTACTTCCGTAGTTTGTATAGCCTGTTTGGAGAAGTTTCTCAAAAGAAAAAACAAATTGAAAATGAATTTGATTTTATGTTTTTCTAGAAGCAGATGAAAAGCTGCTTCTGCATTTTATTTTAAAAGTAATTTCTTTAGAAAGCAATGCAAACACTCCCATATTCATCACAAGTTGGCTGCATTAGCTTTACTAAGGGTGTGTTTGTGAGTTGGAATTTTAGAATGAAAGCGAGAGGAGTTTGTAGTGTAAAATCTTTTTCTCCAAAAGTCTAACTCACAAACACCCCTAAAGTAACTTGTTTCCCTCTCCTAATAGGATATCTAGTTTCATTGTAAAGTTGAAATTTGAAGCTTTTTCACTTGATGGAACCTCTTTTAGAATGTTTTCATTAGTTAAATTGGAACCCCCTTAATGAAATGGGGTTGCATTAATGTTACAATCTAATTTGTGGAACTGAAAGGTTAGAAAATATTACAATGACTTTCATAACGTGTTGTTCTATCAGTGTATCCTATGTACCAAAACAAAGACTTTATATATCCATCTTTATTATTGAGCAAAAAGTTTGCAATATCTTTGTTTCTCCTCCTTACTTGCCATTTGTTTGTGCAGGCTTGGAAGCTGAGAGAAGAAAACAGGCTTCTGGACATTGTTGATCCAGAACTAACCGAAAACGATGAAAATGAGGTGTTGCGGTTCATTAAGGTTGCTCTGTTTTGCACCCAAGCTGCTGCTCAGCATAGACCTACCATGAAGCAAGTGCTGGAAATGCTCTCAAAGGAAGTTCATCTTAATGAGAAGGCATTGACGGAGCCTGGGATATACAGATGGTATACCTCTGGAAAGAAGGGCAGTTCTTTGAATGAGACATCATCTTCTCAAGCGTTTAAGAACATAAAATCTGAAATGCCAAATGTAACCTCAATGAACTATAGTGGTAACGATATTGTGACAGAGATGCTTCCCAGATAAATGCTACATATGCACATATGATGCTGTATTCATAGTTTGTGGGATGTTTTGATGGGCTATAATGTTGTAGCTCGTGTAACATTCCCGGAAATTCTAGATGCGCTTCCTATTTTTTTGTGTGATCTTATCTATAGTTTGTTTAGTTGGTATCTATGTGTTTGCATAGCGGAATTGAAATCATAGGGAGAAAGGCCATATTTCATGAACTTGTATATAATCTACATTTGCACCGTCTTAATGTTCTGGGGAAATTGCATTTCATATTCTGTCATATTCTTACATAATAAACACACTTCAGTTCTAAAGCTGATTATTTTAGCTGATGGCTTGTTAAAAGTGGTGAATTATTTCCCATATTTGTCATATTTATATTATATTTGTTTAAAATTTGGGCTCTAATTATTTAATTCATCTAATTTTAATAGATTGAAATTTAAGTATTATCAGTGAGAAATGTATACTTTGTGCTTAGTGGATAGTTAGTATCATCTATAAAATTTAAATCAAAATTCCAGATTAAGAAGAACTAGAAACCTCGCAAGAGGTTTGACTTACAAATATAGTATTTGGTTGTTGGTTAGAAACCTTGCAAAAGTTTTGGCTTATAAATATAATATTTGGATGTTGGTTTCAGGCTATAAAGTACAACGGATATAGGACACGACACGAATACGAGACACATCAAAATTGAAAAATTATAGGATGGACATAACATATGTATAAGTAAAAATTTAATAAAAATAATACATTATTTAAAATATCATTTATGTAAGCTTCATTTATGTTTTATTTTCTTATAAACTCAAAAGTTATATATTATTTTCTTTTCATAACCCTGTTTATATTGTATTTTTATATGTTAGATTAAGAAAAAAATACATTTTAAATTAAATATATACAAATTTGTGTCATTAATGTGTCATTGGTATGTCATGCAAGATTCAACATAAACACGTGTCCAATATGTAGACAGCACTCAAATAGTGTGCCCGTGCTTCATAGATTTTAGGTGTTATCCAAGAGTAGAAGTGATTCATATAAATTGTTTTTAGGAATTGTCCATGTAATGTAATTTTTTTGCAAGAATAGTTTGCAACTTAAATTGTACAAAAGTTGTGAATAGTGAGATTTTGGAATTCCTTATAGAGCTATAGATATATTGGGAGGGATTGAATTACATTAAATTTCTTTAGCGAGAAAGTTTGTACATGTATTTCTTTTGTTTTTGCTACCTAACAAGTAGTATTAGAGCTAATGGTTTTGGTCAATTGGTTTTGGTTGAGTATTGGAAAGAATTGTAGTTTTGGGGATTCATATGTAGGATCCTTTGTGTCGAAAATCTTCTTGACAATATGGAGTCAAAGGGTTCCGTTGGCAGCAATGATGCAAATGAAGAGAGCATGTATCGAAAGTAAATGTTTTAGCCAACTTTTAGGACTTTGACCAAGGGAGAATTTGTTTGGATTTAACACAAAATCTCACATTTAGAAGAAGTAGAAGCCTTATAAGAGTTTTGGCCTATAAATATGGTGTGGATAATTTACAACTTGAGTCGTACAAAAGTTTTGAATAAAAAGTTTTAAAAATTAGACTTAATATGAAACCGCACAAGGTACTACTAGTTCAAAGGTTATAAGTTTAATAAAGTGTAGTACTTAATATGAATATATAAATATATGTGATTATTTTTAAAAGTATATTTTTTAATAAAAAATTCTATTAATAGTCCTATGTAAAAAAAAATTTGGTCTAATATAAAATTATTTAAAATCTATCTGCATCTCTTTTTTGGGCCATGGCTTATGAATATATTAGTATCCTATAAAAAGATGGTTGTTAACTTAATTGAGCACAAAAACTAACAGCCCAATAATTGTCCAAATGAAAAACCTAGCAAATATAACACACACTTCACCCCATTCTTTAAATTGACAACTGCCCCCAATTCTTCCTTTTTTTTTTTTAATTGTTGTGATTGACCTTCTTCCTCAAGAACCATTGCCTATTCTCTCCATCGCACCAGCAAACACTTCATGGAGTTGGAACTTTTTATAGGGACCATGAATGTAGGTTGGAGAAGTTGAATCACGTTAAATTTTATGTGAGTGTTGCCTCTTTTATATTATTGTTTTTGTTGCATTATTTTATTTAGTGAGAGAGAGCTTGTTTTTGTATTTCTTACTTCTATTACCCAACACTAATTTATTTTGATATGGAATATATATAATATCAATAAATTGGAAACAATGAAAAGATTAAAAAAAAGTGAAAATACTCATGACATCAAATATGTCCCTAGAACTAAAATATGACATTACGTTAGTCCTTTATAGTTTTTTACATCAATTAGGTCTTTAAAAGTTAAAGTATGTAATTATTTGGTCGCTTAAATTTTTTTTTTTTTTAGTAAATGGTCTCTTGAAGATACTTATGACTTTAGGTTCTTCATTTTTTTTTATAAAATATAAGTTTGCAGTTATTTATTTGATATCATATGCATATTTCAAATACCAAAGTAATATCAATTTTAAAATTTTAGGTATTTACTTGATATAAGAAGTTTTCAAAGACTAATGTGATGGTTTTTTTTAGGGATTTGATAAAAATCTATCAATAGCTAAATGATGCCGCATACATCTTCCAAGGACCAAAATGCATATTTGCTATACTGAGGTTATTGAGGATTTAATTTATTCAATGTTTAAATATGATTTTGGTTCTGAAAAATAAGAAAATTTTGGTTTTGGTACCTAATTTTTTTTGTTCTGGCCTAAATATTTTTCAAAATTGTTTGGTTTTAATCTCTATTGTTACTATCTCTATTAAAAGCTGGTTTGACTTACATGATGATAGCCAATAATCCTATGTGAATATCATGATCTTATATAGTAAAACCCACATCCAATAACTCATTGGACTTCTAATAACCTATCTCACCCAATCAATAGCTTATTTTACAATAAGGTTCTGACACAAAATTATGACGTGCCACATGGGATTGGATATAGTGGCCACATTATACTAACTGTCATGTAGAATTGGATTATGTGACTTTTCATTAGTTAGCTCAACATGTAACATAGATAAATTAACAACATGGATTAAAACCAATGAAAACTCTATTGAGATCATAATACAATAATAACTAAGTCTTGTCTCACTAAGTTGATTAGTTACATGGATCAAGTGACGCCATAAAGCTTTATCATATATCATATTTATCTTAAAATTATTGACACTTAAATATCTTTTTATTATTTCCCCTATAATTTTTCTCAGTCTTTCTACCTCTTTTTATGGTGTTATTCTCCATTTTTTCCATTCTCCTTAATGGGGCTTCTATAGGTCTCCTTCAAATATGCCCAAAGCACCTGAGACGATATTTTACCATCTTTTCTATGATAGACACCACCCTAATTTTCTCTTTAATGTATTCATTCATTATTCTATCATATTTTGTGTAGTCACTCATTCATCGCAATATCCTTATCTCTATCACATGTAGCTTATTTTCATGTTGAACTTTCACCACCCAATATTCAATCTCATATAACAAAGCCGGTTTTATCATGTATTGTAGAATTTACCCTTAAGATTTAGTGGTATTTTTTTTTATCACAAATAAGACCTGAAGTGTCTCTTCAATTTGACCATTCTACTTGGATCCTATGGTTAATATCTCTTCTATCTCTCCATTACTTTGAATGATAGGACCCAAATATTTAAATTTTGTGACTGATGATGTGATATAATCCAGAAGTGAAGTTTCACTTCAAGGTTAAAATGTGTGTGTCTCCTGGCAAACTTCCACTTCATATATTCCATCTTACTTCTACTTATACAAAACCTACATACATCTAAAGTTTCCCTCAACAACTCTAACTTTCTATTTATTTCTTCTCTCAATTATGCTATTAGGACTATATCATCTACAAATAATATACATCACGGCAGTGGGTCTTGAATATTTTCGTAAGCATATCTAAGACTAGTGTGAAAAGATATGGACTCAAGGTTAACCCTTGGTGTAGTCCAATCCATATATGAAAATCCTCCGTTATTCCATCTTGAGTCCTTATAGTTGTTGTGACCCTATCCTACATATCTTTGATTGCTTGGATATAGGCTATTCGAACTCCCTTTCTCTCAAGGTTTTCCATAAAACTTCCCTTAAAACCCTATCATATGCCGTTTCCAAATCAATGAAGGTTATATGTATATCATTTTGATCTCTCTAATATCTCTCAATCAATCTTCACAACAAGTAGATCGCTTCCATGATAGACCTTCCAAGCATAAAACCAAAATAGTTCTCCATGATATTGGTCTCTCATCTCAATCTCAACTCTATTACCCTCTCCCACAACTTCATAATATGGCTCATAAGTTTTATCTCTGTAATTTCAGTTGTATATATTCCCCTTGTTTTTGTAAATAGGAATAAGATGCTCTTTCTCCACTCATCAGGCATCTTTTTTAATCTTAGAATCTTGTTAAATAGCTTTGTGAGCCATCTTAGCCATTCCCTCCTAGGCACTTCCATACCTTAATAGGTATATTATCAAGACCTATTGCTTTCATGTTTTCCATCCTCTTCAAGCCCTCATTTACGTTAAACTCTTGAATTTTATGTTAGAAAGTAAAATTTTTGTCTTCTTATTTTGTTAGCAACATGTCCATTTGCAAAGGATTTTCATGTCCTTTATTAAACAACTTGTTAAAATAGGCCTTTCACCCTCCTTAATATTTTGTTTACCAACTGACACATTACCATTTTCATCCTTTATGCCTTTCACATGATCGATATCCCTTGTCCTTCTTTCCTTCACTTTTGCCAATCTATAGATATTTTTCCCTTTTTTAATGCCCAAGGATTGGTATAGCTTCTCAAAAACTTTAGTTTTTACCTAGCTCACCACCTTCTTTATTTTTCTCCTACTGCCTTATATTTTGCCAAGTTTTAGCATTTTTATCCAAAGACCATACTAAATCTCTCTCTCTTAGCTTTAACCTTCTCTTATAAGTCTTTCTTCCACCATCAAGATTATTTTCCATTTCTACCAAAACCTTTAGATTCTTCAAATGTTTATCTTACTATCTTCCAACTCCCTCTTAGTATCTTAGCCCATGTTTCATTCACATTTCCTTGTGTTTCCTAACTTAATTCTTCTTCAATTCTCTTTTTAAAAGTTGTTGGCACCACCTGATCATTTGAGTCTTCTTTTGGTCCTTTCTATTACCTCGTATTGTAAACCATGCATCCATCACTAAAATCCTATGTTGAGTAGTTAGTCTCTCCCTTGAAATGACCTTGAGTTTGAGCAAAATTTTCTATCTAATTTTCTTATAAAAAAGAAATTGTTTTGGGACCATACCCGCCCACTTTTATAGGTTAAAAGTGCTCTTCCTATTTCCAAAAACAAGTGTTAGCTATAGTAAAATCCAAAGCTACCAAAAAGTCCAAAATAGTCTTATCATCTTCATTTGCTTCTCTAAAACCATATCTTCCATGCGACCCCTCATATTCGCTAGCTTCCTTACCCCACATGTCCATTTAGATCTCTTCCTAAGAAAGTATTTTGTCCTAAAGGTATGTCTTGGATTGAACTTTATAGATCCTCCCTAAATTTTATTTTGTAGTGTTCTTCTAATCCAACTTGTAATGCATAGGCACTAATTACATTGCAAGTCTATCTTTCATCTACCAATTTTAGTGCTATAATCCTATCTCCCATCCTTTTAACCTCCACAAAACTTAATTTTTAGGAATTATCCACAATTATACCCTACCATTTTCTAGATTTTGCTTCACTAGTATACCACAACTTAAAATCTAAAGTATCTAACTCCTTTGCCTTCTCTTCCACCCATTTAGTTTCTTGTGAGCACATAAAATTTATTGTTATATCTCAGGTCCACGTGTCCTTAGCTAAGTTAGCATAGCCTTAAGATACCCTAGAAACCTTCAGATTGTAGAAACCCATCAAATTACTAAAGTTTTCATTTTTTTTGTGTGCAGGCAGAATTGTTCCAAGTAAGCAAAAAGGTTAGGCATGTGTGTTGCTGAGACCTTTGGCAGACAAGTTCAAAATGACGCAATTTCATTTTAATTATCCCCTACTATAACCCCCTAATGTATAACGAAGTACGCTTGAGTCGCACTTGGTTTTAACGTTAAAAGATCACTCCTTGGAACCTTAACTTAACCTTGACTTTTTGGAAGGAAAATAGGGTCATTTTTTTTAAAAGACATTAATTTGAAAAATAGAAGCCTTTGCGTGTGAATAGTATTCAATACTAAACTACATAAATATAAGTGAACATACCACATAATATTATCATCTAAACACCAGGACAATCTCAAGCACATCACATGAAATGCCTCAATATATATAATATATAATATAGCATAAGAGTTTTAACAGCTCACAAGATGTGCCACGGTTTACAACTACCTAATTGCCTACTAAAGCGAAATACATAGCAATAAAAAGCGTAATAGATAAGCATGTCAAACGGCCACACGTTAGGCATCATAATCTGAACCAAAATGATAGTCATATGTCAAGAGATATAAGCAAGGTAAATATAATAATCCTAGCAATGTCTCCAGAATAACTATCTTTATCCATCGCGAACTCAAACATCAACTCAACACGTCTTGCTTGTCTCTAGACGTACATGGAGATTTAAAAAGGGTGAAAATCCTAATGAATCGTAATAGTAAAACATACATGATGTCATCATCGTACGTCTTCGGCCTACTTGGTTTATTATAGAAAAGGTGTACATGCCACAATGCAATCTAAATTTAGAGTTTTCACAAACATTATTATCAAGTGGACATTTCATTTTAAAATGGTCTTGATCATGAATGCATCAAGTTAGATAAGTAGATGCATGATAATGGTTTCGCATTAAAATATACTTTTCATGAGAGCATGCATGCATGGAAAGAATAAACATAACACTTAGGTCACAAATGAAAGAATAAAACATAATCTCATACGTACATGCATGCATGAAAAGAGACGAACATAATCCTGTACACGTACATGCATGTATGAAAGAAACGAACATAAACAGTGAGCAGGCACAAGACCATAAACTTTCTTGAAACATAGTTCATTTTCACTTATTCGTTGATCTCAGGGACCTCTAAGCTATGAGCTCATACCTAACATATATAATGCGATAAGCCATCGTTGAACCTTGATCAGTACCAAACCTCGACTAGTCAAATATAATAATCATCAATATGATGTATAAATGCGATCAGTCGTCATGGAACCTCGATAGCCTGAACCTAGTGCCTATATAATGCGATCAGCCATCGCTGAACCTCGATTGATATTGAACTTAGTGTAAGGGGGCGTGAGTTCTCTTTTAGACATATAGACATTCATACTTACATTTTCCATGGTTCATGCCATAGTGTAACACTTAGTATATCGGACAGCCCTTACTTAATTACTCGCTTTCCTTACTTCGAGGTGGGCCTCAAATGCACTATGTGGTACACCACAATAGTGTCCCAAGCTCATTATTTCCCTTATCCATGTCTTATTTCATACTTGACTCAACACATTCCATTAATGAGACTCATTCAAGAATTATCACGAACAATGCTAAGAACAAATGCATATATAACTAGTCCAGCCAACAATAACCAGTATGACAATTACTATCACATGTATTACTAATACATCTCAATCAAGTATGTCACAACAATTATTCATAATCCGAACATATATAACAATCAACTGCAATAAATAATCATATTTCACCAAATAGATATTCAAGAGTCATCGTGATTTGAAATCACAGTTATAAATCTCATTCTGCTAAGCGTTTGAGTTTTATGACAAGAGTATTTAAAAGACACATTTTTTCTCTTCCCAAGATATATGATTACTATAGCCTACCTCCCTTTATGTTATAGGTTCTAAAAATTTACTTTTAAGGACCTCATAACTTCTAATTTTTACAAAGTAGCCTTAAACTTCATAAAATTTGCAAAATAGCCCCTATGTTAATCTTTTCATCCAAAATTAGATTTTTTATCCTAATTCTACTGAAATTATAATTCTGCCCTTGAAATTTCACAATTTTTCAAAAACCCCAAACTTTTAAGAAATTACATTTTGACCTCTATACTTTGCTAAAATTACAAAATAACCCCAAAACTATTTTTTTTCTTCCAAACACCTACATTATTGTTCCAGAAACCATTTTATTCAGTTTTGCACCCAAAAACTCAGTTTTGCATAAAATCCCTGAACTTTGTAAAATTACATTTTTAGCCCAAAATCTCTACATAATCACAAAATACTCAAATCACATGTATCAACTCCATTTTTCATGTAGATTCCAAATATGTAGGTAGTTTTAAAAATAAAATTTTCCTTCTATATGAATATGCTAGGGCCGAAGCTATATACCCCAAAATCCAAGCTTTTTGCAAAACTTTGAAACATGCATGAATGTGCTCATTTTTTATGTGTAGATTCCAAATATCAACATGGATTTTGAAGAAAATATTACCAACATAATAAACCCTCAAGAACGTGACGTAACTCAAAAATACTAAAGTTTACTCAAAATTTTCATAAAATGCATAAAAGTGATTCTTTTTAAATGTAGAATAAAGATATGGTGTTGAGTTTTAAAACAAAAATCTCTACCCATACCAAATGAAGGAGGCCGAAACTTGAAGGGGAGGAAATGATGAGCTCTTCAAATATTTTTAAGAGAAAGGAAGAGTTTTGAGCAAAATAAGCAACTTTCACGCATTAACATTGATCAAAACGAAAATCTTTTTAGCAAAAATTAGAAAACAAAATAAGAAAACAAGTTTGAATACAAACCCCTCCTAAAAAAGGGTCTTTTTTGGAGTTCAAGGTAGCCACAAGCTCCTTGAAGCTCAAACTCTCAAGAAAGGAAGCAAAATCTCTTCCTTTAACAACACATTCAGCCTCTATAGAAAAGGGTAGGAGGAGGCTTTTTCTTGAAAAACTAATGGTGGATTTGGGTTTGTTAGGTAGAAGAGCTATAGAAAAGTGTATTTATTTATTGGATTTGGTGGAGAAATAAAGAAGTTGTGAGGTTAGAAATGGTAGAGAAATGAAGGTTGAAGATGAGAGAAATGGAAATGGAGTGTTTTTGAAAAAAAAAATAGGCAAGAGTGCATAAATGAGGAGGTGGTGGCAGCTTCATCATGGAAAAGGGAGTGGTTGAGTTAGGGTTAAAGATATTTTAGGGTTTAGACAAAAAAAAAGGATAGATTAGGTAGAAAGGGTACTACTTAGGGGTAGTTTGGTAAAAGCAATGGTCAAAATAGGCATGATTAATTTGAATTAATCATCATTAAAGGCATCATTAGTCATAATAAAGTAGCTTTTGTCTTTAATAGTGTCATAACATATAACCACTACAAGACAAGTGTAGTAGGTGATGACATCATCATGTCTCTTCTTTGTCTTTAAGAGTAAGATTAAGTTTCTCAATTATCCTTGGGCCTCAATCAACTCAAAATAATTATTTTGACTCAAGATTAATTATTAAAATAATTTATCTTTAATTAGAGCTTAATATTTCCTATATGTTCTTAATTACTTTAATTAAACTTAATTAGCATTACTAGGAGCAAATGATAATTTCACATAAAACTTTCAGAACTCACAAAACATTAATATCCCGTCAAATTAACATATTCAACCCTTGAGTGATGACGGATCTGGTCATTACTTAATCCCGCATTAAATTACCTCGGGTATTTTGGTAATTTTACACATGGGAAAAACCAAGAATTGAGATTTTCACATCTATTGCCATTCAAAACACATCTAGTCCCGTTCAAACATCAAACTAACACCTTGAGGATAGCTGGGCCGCGTTCTCGATTTAATGCAAAAATGACCTCAAGGGCATTTTGGTCATTTGCACACGAAAAATCGAGGATTACAATTTTACACAGATTGTTATCTAGAACACCTATAGTCTTATTAAGTATTAAAATACCCATTGAGGATGGCTTGGACTGGCTTCCTTAATTTCATGTAAAAATGACCTCAGATCCATTTTGATCATTTTACACAGAAAGAAAAAATGGGTCGTTACACCTACCATATATATTTAACCCATACTTGGCCAAACACTCCCAAAATAAAATCCTAATCCTCCAAGGTGCTCTCCTTCCCCTTCACACAACTCCAAGCTTTCTTCCTCCTCCCTAATCATTGGGTAAGTTGTTCTTGTGTTGTTTTTGTCAATTTCTTCCATGTATAGAGCTAGAGCTCTCATGCATGAATTTTGCATGATTTTCCTTCCCCAAATCTGCCATATCATGTTTTTCAGTGTCTTATGTGTTGTTTGTGATTCTGATAGTTGTTGGTGTCACTTCAAGCTTCAAGATCAAGTGAATAGTACCATGCACTCCTAACTCCAAACGATAAGTGAAATTGAACTCATGACCTTATTTTTAGTCATTATGAGTATTCTAAGTATTATGATTGCTAAATAAGAATTTAGAAGTGAAAATATGTTATAAATATGATTTTACAAGTTATGCCAAGTCTATCAAAATTATGGTTTTTGATTATAGCATGAAAATTATATTTTAGAAAACTATGAGACCATGATTGTAATGTTGTAAGCCATGAAAAAGTTTAATCTGCTAAGAAAAGAATTTATTGGAACTTATATGATTTAGCAAATTTACCATGATCATCAGACACGAATTATGGATTGATGAAATTATTATGTGTCACGACCTGATTAGGGAACGTGATCGGCATGTGAGGAATCTCATCATCATGACCTCTAAGCCTCATGACCTCTAAGTCTTTCTATATGCATAGAATAATATACTTTGCATTCTAAAATCATAGCTTCATCTAAATATTTATTTAAACTTTATATCTAGAATCATAAAACTAAAATACTTGATATATGAAGCTTTGAAAATATCTTAATCATACTTTGAAAATTAATTTAACATGTGAACTAAATCATAAATTTATCTCTAGCTTGTCCGTAATTTTAATCAAACTCTACACTTTCAAATTTATACTTTTGACTGAAAACATATACATGATTGTTCAATTACTAAAATTTAATACATAATATGAAAATCTATACATGGCTCGGATCATGCTTGCACATCTACTAGAGCATTCTACTCTAACAAGACTCTAAACTAATATACCTTACTCCAAGGTAAGACCCACCACTAAGGACAACTACATCTAACAGCTAAGAGCTAACAACATCTACACTAGCTATGAGGAGGAAAGGAGAGGGGTGAGTCAATGGACTTAGTGAATGAGCTCTCACTATCACCTACATGGAAGAACCAAGAATATATAATGCAATATGCATGCAATGACCATAAACCATTTGATATTTACATGCATAGCCATATAGAAAGATATCTCTGTATTTATGAACTCATAGAAAAGCATCTCTAAATTCTTACTCTAACGAGAAATCATTTTCCATACATATACACCATAGCTCTTAAGTCAAATATTCTTTGGTTAATATCAATAATCCTGGAAGACATAAATAACAGTACCCTAATAGAGAAATATGGATCTCCAGTTATGCATTACATAACAATATACATTAGTTATGCATGTCAACCATGACATAACAAGTTCTCTACTCTATGATCCCTCAAGGATCTAAATTGAACACCTAAGTAGGTTCCATTTCTACTCTATGAGATTGCCTCTAAAGACAACTTAGTACCAAGGTTAACGATAATTTTTCCTAGTCGTTAACTCATTGTTTGTTTCTCTATAGCTACTATCTAGTCTCTAGATCATAAATTAATCATTTCTCTAAAACTCTGTTCTATGTTTCTCTGGGTTTAAAGCTCTTATCATATAATTACTCTATTCTTGAAATCATAAAATCCCTAATATATATAAAATCATTTAAATATGAAAACTCTTGAAACTCTAAAAGCTCTAGACTCATATAACTCTAACAATATAACTTTAGCATAACTTGACTATGAAATCATGGCCAAGAGATCATCTCTTCAGGCACTCTCATTTCAAGCCTACAAATTAAGTATGTATTTGGCAGTTGCTACAAATCATCCTGAATTTCATACTTCTAAGTATCATAACAACTGGATTTCTAAAATCTTATTTCTCAAGCTAAAGGCTTTTCATAACTTAATAACTCTAATATTATACTTTGAAATAGAAATGTTCATAATCATAAAATCTTTGACATAATAATAACATCTCAATTTATGAAACTAAGTTATACTCTGTTTGACATTCTTGTCAAAATATCTCAACTGTACTTTAAATTCATATTTGAAATCTCAAATCTTGAAGCATAAAGATATCATAAAACTCTTGAAGCACATTTGATAAAATGACAACTTATTAAATCATATATTCTTATAGTAAATCTTTTAGGCTTTCACATAAAACATTTCCATAACATATAATATATCAATCATGGTCCCATGGTTTTCTAAAACATATATTTCATGCCATGGTAAAAACTCATGCTCTTTGTCTAGCTTGTCATACTTGCAAATCATATATATAATCATACTTTCATTTCTAATTTCACATTTAACAATCATCATGCATAAACATACTCGTAATGCTTAAAAGTAAGGCCATGAGTTTGAATCCACTTACCGTTTGGAGGAGAGTATGTGGGCACCACCAACTTAACCTTAAAAGTTTGGAATGACACCAACAACTGTCATAGAGTAACATAGACTCATTATCAAACTCTAATCATCTCTAGATAACTCTAAAACAACTTTAATAACATTAGAGCACCCCTACTAAAACAATGGAGAACAAACAACAACCTATACTATAGAACATGAAAGGGAAAGGGAAAAAGGAAGCATAAACCAACAACCAAACTCACCTTGAAGCTTGGAGGAGGTGGATTTGATGGAGGATGAGAGTGGAGGGGAGGAAAAGCTCATTGACAAGGCTAGGGCTCGAGTTTCTCTTCTGGGAGGAGGAAAACCCGAGTTAGGGTATATATAGGGCTCATTAAACGAAACTGCATCATTTTGTACTATGTTGACATGAATCCGCTCATTGCAGTGAGCCTTTTGCAGCTCACGCGCAGCGAGCATGCTAGCTCCAGCGAGACCTTCAACCCGCCCCTCGCTCCAGTGAGCACAACTCGCTCAGCAGCCTGCTTGTAGAATTCTATAGCGGCGTTAGCTTTTCACCCTTTGGCTCTTCACGCATTCAGGGCCTTCCTAGCTACAGACGGGTCTCGAGACCCTAGGCCGTACGGAACTTGTCTCCTGATATATGTACCTGAGGCATCACATTATGCTTTTAAGATTTTGGTTTCCATGATCTTGCCTTTAGAAACTGTTATGATTTATTAAAAATCCTGAGTTAAGCATGTTTATCTTCGTTGACAAATATGCTATTATGATTTTCGAATTTTCATATTTATGAAATCATGTTCTTGAAATACGAATTTAGAATTTCAGTTATGCGTTATTGAAAATATTGAATTAAGTATGATTTAGAATATTGACCAAATACATACTCTGGGGTTTAGAAATCACCATGTATGCAAGCTGGTGATCCCATGGGCATGATGTAAGAACCCCAATTATGCTTGATAGTGGGGTTGCTAGAATTATATGAGTTTTGAGCTTTAGAGTTTTTTTGGATTTATTATATTTATATACAATTTAGTTTTAGACGGTAATTATAGAGTCATAGATAGTGCATTAACGGCTATAAGAGTGTTAACCTTGATACGAAGTTATTCTCAGAGGACAATCTCACCCTTCAAAGTATTAAGAGAATGAAACTTAGTTAGATGTGCAATTTATGAGACCTTGTTAAATGCCCTTTAGATTTCAGATATCATAGTAATTATTATTATTATTATTATTATGTACATATTTATCACGTTCAAAGAGCCTTTCTCTAATAATTAGTAAACCATGTAATTATGCATGTAAATATGAAAACGATTTTTTGCATGTTGATAACAGATTGCAAGTATACCAAATCATTTTAGTAGTACAGAAGTGGGTATCGAACTAGTGTAATTGAACAATAATTCGCAAGTTTGCTTAATTAGATATTTTTAAACAAAATGGTTTGGATTGAAGGTAGCTCTAATGATAAAGCTTTGATAGTTTGTAAAAATAAGTTATGACAAATGATAAATTCTAATAACCAACAATTATAAACAAAAGCGTTAAGGGTGAAGAATCTTTTAGCTCTTGTGTCTCAAACTTGTTAATGGGATTAACTTAAGTTGGAAAATTATAAGGATTAATTGAAAAATTATAGGTAATTGGCCCCTAATTCCTTAGCAAACCAATTCTCCTCTACTTATCAAAACATGTTAATTCCTTAATCATGTTTAACAAATAGCGGGGTTAAGCATAAATTCTAATCCAATTTCCACACAACCATAAGAATTATTCCTAATTCAGAAAATCATGTCATTTAACCTTAGAGCAAGAACACAATCAAATTTCCCAATTTGGATATGAACCCTAATCAAAGTCTATGAGAAGCCAACTCACAAACTTGCAATAATAGCAAAGGTAAATGATTAATCTATACATAATCCAAACTCAAGTAAATTGGTTCAAGAGAAACACATAACAAGCCAAATTCATCTTTCCCTAACTATGAGTTTGACTACACATCATAACAGATTTGCAAGTGAAGATTCATAAAACCCAAGGTTGGTGATGATGGATTCCTCAATCTTCTCCTTTCTCAAGTTTTGTCCATTTTAGTTTCCTTCGTCCTTTGTGTCTCTACGCTTCTGCCCTCTTTTCTCACTAAACCTTATTTATATCTCCTTAATAATCCAACAAGCACAAACACAAGGAAAATATGGGCCGCGGGCATTGAGACGCCAGGTTTTGGCATTGCGACGCCAAGTTCATAGCATATTGGTCCTATGGGTTGAGACGCTAGATTTCGAACGCAGTTTGAAATCTTCACTCCATCATGTGGCTTTCTTATATGAAAATAAAATGACAAATTATACTAAAATAAAAATAAATTCTAAAACCTCATAACCATTTGTAAGACATATTTACACATTAAAAATCCATAAGAGACTTCCATCAAAGGTTAAAACTCTGCAAAATTGGGTGTTCTAGGCTAAAAAAAATCAATAACAAGATGGAACATCACATGTTGCACGTATATTATGTATATGTATATCTTGTTAGTTGTCTCATGTGGGTGGTGGTAGATCCACTCATTTAGTCTGACTTCCTTCTCCTTACTACTCCATTGCAAGTTATCACTAAGTCACCACTCTAGTAATGCGCAACTATTCCCGTGGTGAGCTTTATTATGGAGTGAGGTTTAGTCTACGATTACGATAGATTATAGTCGGTAGTTGTGCGGGTCAATCCATGCATTCTAATTTCAGATCATGTATTTAAGTTTTAGAGTTTATGATTTTGCCTCTAATGTATTCAAGTTTGAGTATGTGAACCAATTTATGTTTCCAACTTGTTTATGTAATGAACCAACTTACATTAGCATGTATTGCCGAGGCATGAGTTAAGTTTGATAAAATTGATTCTATGATAATGAACATTGATACATTTCAGTTTTATGAGTTTAGATATTATACTTTAAATAGAGAATTTGATGATGATTTAGATTAGATTACATTTAAGTATGACGTCACATTAATCCATAAATTCAATAAGTCACGTTACCTAGGAGGCTTACGTGAATCCAGTCCCCGTGGTCACGTTAAGGGTCATGATATTCACCCTTCTTTGTATCATGGTATTAACTATTTCATTTACCTGTAAATGTGCCTATGTTGTAAGTCCCAAATCATAACTTACTATTATAAACTAACTTATTTACCCGCATCAATTTACGAAATACGGTATTTTGCACCATATCGGGCACCAATGTGCGGCTATTGCTCATTTGACACTATACTCGAGCAATATAGCATGTTGCTTCTAGGCAATGACATAGCATTAGCTTTGTTTTGTCTTCAACCCATGTTATAAAGATTTGACAAAAATTTTACGTTAGTGCGACGACCTAACACAACCCTCCTCCTTATAATACATTTAAAAGTATGTTAGGATCTTGAGATTTTAAGTGTTTTAATTGAATTTTGCTTATCTTCCAACTAGGACATGTTTAACTGTAATTATTTTACTCTTGTTGGAATTTTGTTTATCTTTTATTTTTATTTATTATGTTCTTAATAATTGGTATTTCTCATGTATGGTATTTGATGGTATTTTGAAAGAATAATATCAAGAAGAAGTCAAGTTCATGAGAAATCCAAGTTTTGACATCTTCTTACATTTCTATAGCAATTTGGGCATAACTGGAGTTGTGGATATGGGATGAAATTGACTTTGGTGGCATTGGAAAGTTAAGAGAGAAATCTAAAATTTTTATGTAGACATTGACATTTGTTTCCTATATCCAAGACACGAAAAATTGTGTGCAAATCAGAAGATGAATGTTGGCATCTAGCGCTTAGCTAGTGCTTAATCTTGATGCTTGAGCATTTCAAGTTTGTTGTGCACAAGTGTTTTAATGCCTACGTGCCTGGGCATGTTTTTTCCACTTTTTTAAACAAAAAAACATGTTCTTTTGAGGTCAACTAGGTTAGGAATAAGGGAGGACTTTCTCCAACTTAGAGGAGGAGGCAATGAGATAGCTCAGGAGGAAAGATTGAAGAATCATCACTCCAATTCTTGGGTCTTTGTGCATTCGTCTCTAATTTTCTTCTTTTGTTTTCTTTTCCTTTATGATTTTCTAACCCATTTGTTATTGGGATGAAATCTGAATTGAGAATGAACATTGATTGAGTTTTTTTTGTGTGATGTTGGCATTGATGGATTAAAAGTTTTTTCCTTCATTCTTATTGCAATTTATGACGTGGCCTATCGTAAGTTGTTTAGCGTTCATGCAAGAATTGAGAAATTTGTATGTGTTTTAGGTCTAGAGATATACTGCATGATTTTCAAGGTTTAGGAATTTATCTTGTGATTGTGTGGAGTTTGGATTGGAAAATGCTTAATCCATCTTTTACTAAAACATGATTAAGGAATTGAAATGTTTTCTTTAAGAGGAGGAGAATTGGTTTCATCAAGTATTGTGATCAATTACATAGAATCATTCCTTTAATTTGCGAATTCTCAATTGAAGTACATAATTCAATTAATTCAAAGAACAGTCAGACAAACCAAACCTGCACCTCTTTTGGGCACTTGTTAATTTTTATTTTCATTTCAGTCATTGTTTTCTTTTATTTTTAGTTGCTACTATTCTTGCTTTGATTATCTAAAAGTTTGTGATAATTTAAATAAAAATTAATTTGGTGAATTGTTGCTTAATAAAGATTAATCTTCATGGGACGATGTTCACTCACCATGTTTAATTTACTAGAATGATTTGGTGCATTTACTGATTTGTTATCGACCAAACAATTTTGAAAATATTTGTACTAGAGCCAATTTAGAAATCAAAACCAAAATTTACTTATTTCATGGATCAAAATATACTTTCTAGATGTTCATAGAGTACCATGTGAATATAATTTATATTTAATCTATATCAAACAAAAACATGGAAAATCTTAGATAACCGAGATTTTGTTAAAATTTTACCTCCAGAATGATGTGTTTTTTTTTTTTTGGAAAGATCATCAAAGCACCTATAAAATAATCACTTGGAGCTCCTAGCCACTTAGACCTTTCACAACTAATAAGCATTTGGGTCTCTCAGAACTGACATATTGCTATCACAACCAACATGCTGCTTGGGTCCTGTCAAGCCCTAGGCTGTTGGGCTGGCCCAAGCCCATCATTTCAGCCCTATTAAAATTTCAGATAACAAGGGCCTTAATAACTTAAGCTAAATCCATTAAACCATTAAACAATGGGTCATAGGCCAACCTATCTTAAAAATTAAAAGATAGCTGAACACTCATTTTTTAGCTTCTCCTTTCAACTTTACATCTGAAACACACTCCCAGACCCAAGGAAAAAAACACTCCCATTCAATTTTAAACATTTGATAAACCCTAATCCCCAAATCGTTTGATGAACCATTGCTACTAAGATTCAACTCCAATTAGAAGTTTTCTCTTCAATTTCACGAGTTCAATATCTTGTGAAGATTCCTCCTCTAATCGCCATTCCTCCTCGTCATCCTGTTGCTTTGTGTTGCCGAGCTCTGCCTCCGCCGTCGCATCTGGTGGAAGCTCCTCCGTGACTTTGGTGGTTGCAGCGACAGGCTCCAACAATGCGAGGAGGGGTGCTGCGATGGTTGCAGCGAAGATGCGGAGGAAGAGGAGAAGGGGCTCCTGCATAGGGACAGGCTCCAATAATGCGAGGAGGGGTGCTGCAGTGGTTGCCGAAGATGCGAAGCAAAAGGAGAAGGGGCTCCTACATAGGTACTTGGAGGATCAGCTTCTTCTGGTTGGGTCTATTTACGATTGTGGTGACATTGAAGAAGCGAAGGAAGAAGAAGAAGACGACTCTAGAAGGTTGAAGATGTTGAAAATCTGCGTAGTAGTAGAATTCCTCTACTGCGATAATTAAAACCAAAAGCATACATTTTTATAACTTCTTTTTTTGTATATAGATGTCTAATTTTGTTGTTTGACTTTATTTTCTTTTGTCCTTTTTTTATAGGGAAAAAGTGTGTATTAACTTGTCTGAATATATCCTGGCTCTTTAAATTTTTATAAGTTGATTGGCCCATGAACCCTGGATAAGACTTATGTGAACTTTCAGGCCCTGTAGCTTTTAGCCGTAGATGTGAGTTCAGAATGATGATGGCTAACCCATTTGACACCTCTAATGTTGCTTATGCCCATCGCACCACGACACTTTGGTTCATAGTTTACTCCAAACCCTTACTAGTCGTAGCTCCCTCATCACAAGCCAATGTCAACCCTCCGATGGTAGAAACTTTACAGCCCTTGTTAATGTGTACTTTGTAAAGAAAAAGGCTATGTTCACCACACTTTGTGCAAATCATGTAAACTATAAATCAAGAAATAAATATGAATTGAAAGCATCTTTTACTATTTTACTTGAGTTTAATTTTGATACACTGATAGTGTAAAAGAGTTTACATCATTCAATTAAAATTTTCTTTTGTATGACTTTTCAAATAATGGGTGGAAAATAATATATTTATTTATGTGTCATTGCACGATTGAATGACTTAGTAAATTTTTTTATAATTATAGTGTATTCTAATTAAATTCTTTTACTTTTGTTTATTTCCGTCAACCTCTACTATTTATATTTTCTACACCTTCAGGCTTTCTTAGTTTATGTTGTTCTTTTACACCTCATCGCAAATTAAGAACCTCACCTTGAAATAATATGTTAAAATTATTGATTTTTAAATAAATTAACGAGTCATATCACTTTATTTCATCTAATAATTATTATAATTTATATAAAAAATTATGCATATTTTATTTGTACACCTAAAATTACTATGATAATATATTACTCAATCATTTATTTATTTATATGTGTTACCTTATTATTTTTTGGACATGGTGTAACATGCAAAAATTTATAGGTCACACTAAGGGTATGTTTGATAAGAGAGTATAACTATGGGTAAAATTTATCTAGATGAGTTTTATATGTAAAATTTAGATAATTTTTACTCTTATTTTTATTCCTTAACCAAACACACTCTTCCCTTCCATATGATCCTTTATGATAAGAATTTTTACCATTCAACTAATCTCTTATCTTATTAGATGAGATGTGAACTTCCTTTAAATAAGATCCATATCCATTCAACTGTTTAATATATTGGAGGACAAGTAACCCTTGACAAAATCCATACACACGCATTATCAGCAAAATATCTGAACCGTTGATGGCCTCATCGTCTCCTCCAACGAACGGCGGATGCTTCAGCAACGCGTTCGAAGCAGTTTCAATATCCATCCAACCTACGTCATCTCAGCATCTCTAATGAGCAATCGAAGGGGTGCGCTGGTAATTTCAAGCTCCACCACGTTCCCCTACACAATCGAACCCCTCCTTCCCTATAAATACCAAAACGCTGTAATAGTTTTCAAAATTTCAGGCTCAGAAGAGAGAGAACAAGGCAGAAAGAAATAAAGAGAGAGAGAGAGGGAGAGAGACTCCGAGACTGTAATAGAGTGAGGAGAGAGTGCGCGCGCGCGCGATGAGGAGCGAAAAACGACACCGGAAAATGCCGTTTCCGAGCCAAAACAAGCCTCTCATTCTCTGAGCATTCTCGCCGTCCTCGCCGTTGCCGTTTCATTTACTTTCCCGTGTCGTCGTTTACCGTCTCCGAAGCTCGGCAAAAAAAAAAAAAAAAAACCGAGCAAGAGAAGAAATGAGCCGTTTAGGGTTCAGAACGGAGGTGTACAACGCGGACATGCGTTTGGGCGAGCTTGACGTCGTTTCGGTCCCAACGTTCCCGAACTTCCGGTTCCCAAACGACGAGATTCGAATCCGCCACATGTCCCCAAAGAGCGAGCGTTGCCCTCCTCTCTCCGTTCTCCAAACCGTTTCCGCCTTCGCCGTTCGCTGCAAGCTCGAGTCCTCACTCCCTCCGAACAGCCTCTCTTAACCAACCTCCACGCCACTTGCTTCTACGAATTGATGGTACCCAAAAAAAAAAAAAAAAATAGCGCCTAATGCGCAATCAATTTCAATTAGTATTAGATTTTAAGTTAGTTCTTTAATTTATGCCACAACCGATATCCAGACCCTATTATCAGGAACTCGACTAATCTGGCTAGACTTTACTGAGGTCCCTGTCTCTGCAGGTCCAGGGACAGGGTCTTCCAGCGAGGATTGTTTTTTATTATAATTTTTTTTTCTATTCCAAGGACTTGAATTTGAGATCTCTGGTTAAGCGTCAAGTCACCTTGACCAACCTCATGGTAATTTAGGGGTTTAAATGTGATTTAATTTTTAAATTTTAATTTTTTTTGTGTGGTTTTTTAGACTGCGGTGGCGGTTGTTGGAGAGGAGGAGGTTCATTTGGTGGCGATGCCGAGCAAGAGGAAGAAGTTTCCGTGCTTCTGGTGCTACGCTGCGCCGAAGGGTTTGTACAATGCGTGCCTGGGGTTGCTGAACATGAGGTGCCTAGCGATCGTGTTCGATTTGGACGAGACTCTTATTGTTGCCAACACGATGAAGTCGTTCGAGGACAGGATCGAGGCCTGCGGGGTTGGCTCTCGCGTGAGACCGATCCCCTGAGGGTGCAGGGTATGTCCGCTGAGCTCAAGCGGTACCTTGAGGACAGGCTGCTGCTGAAGCAGTACGCCGAGAGCGACTGCGTTGTCGATAATGGGAAGGTTTATAAGGTGCAGATGGAGGAGGTGCCTCCTTTGTCTGATAGCCATGAGAAAGTTGTTCGCCCCATTGTGAGGTTGCAAGAGAGGAACATTGTCCTCACTCGCATCAACCCTGAGGTATATGAATATGAAAGCCCTCGTTTATTTTTTGGCATTGTTAATTGGGGTCTGTTTGGTTGTAATTTCCATTTTCTATTTGTCCTTTCCTATTTTATTTTTTTAGAAAATGAAAACGGAAACTAGGATTTTGTTGGTTTCAGAGATTTCGGTTGTTTTTATGTTTTCAGTGTTTCCTTCACAAATTTATGAAAACAGGAAATGAAAATAGTAACCAAATAGTTTGTTTTGTTTGTGGCTTTGTGCTTTGGGGTTGATGGATCTTGATGGAGGGTGAGTGGTAGATGAGGGAGTGCTAATTAATGAGCTTAAGGGGTTGTAAAGTTTGGGTTTTTTGTGAATTGGGAAAAGCTTTGTGTGGAGATGAAGTTTGACATGTCTTATGTTGTTGATTTCTGATGATTCTTAGATGGTTAGGAAATGAGAATTCATATCTATGAAAAATGAATGTTGATCTAGGTAGAGGAGTAGAAAAATCTGCATGGATTCTTAGCTGGACTTGTTTTTTAAGGGTAATTAGACATTTTTGAGAGTTAAGATTGAGTGCTAAAGACATCGCACACTCTTTGTCTGGGTTGCACATCAACACTTCTATATGTAGGGTCAGTGTTCAATCAAGTGGGTCATATTTATAGAAATACAGCATTTGTTTGGGGTATAGGCATTGAGATCTTTTGTCTATTCACTTACAGAATTTGTTCTTGCTTTTACTGGTGTTAAGGACTTACTTTCCTAAGCTTTGAAAATACTAGGTTTTGACCCATTGTTTTGTTTCTTTTTGTTTTTTGGGCTGAATTTAGATGCATTCTTATCAGCTTAGAAGAGAGTCGATGGATGAATGGAAGACATGCTATTGTGTTACTTCTATCGATTTGTTACTCTCTATCAGTTTGTATTTGGGATAATTGGTCATTTGAATTTCTTATGGATTGATATACTGTTAATTCTCACACACACACACACACACACACACACACACACACACACACACACCAATTTCAACTTATAATCTTAAAAAATCAATTTTTTTGAATTTCGACTAATACTACATGACACAGCATAATTAAGGCCATCCAAATTCTAAAATTAGGATATGAAAATACGCAGAATTTAATAAAGAAAATTAGGCATGACTAGGGTTTATAGACACAATATTATGAATCATGAATAATGAATTATAAATTTTAATTATATGTCTTGTAATTTTTAAACTTTGGTGTCTCACCTATGTTGTGTTCATGTTGGTGCTTGTGCTACATATTTTGTAATCTTAATAGTTAATTCTATTGTTGATTCTTTTGCCTTGTGGATGTTGGTTCTTGTGCATTCATGGCTACCTTATTTATGAATGTATACAGCAGGTTTCTTATGCTATCAATTAACTTGGACAGGAATTTTTTTGCTTTTAAATAAAAGTGAAGTTTTGATGCACAAACAGTGTAGAGTTTTTTGACACAATCCCAACCATATGTTGCTAAATTAGCAAAATAAGTTTGACTTTCAATCCGCTATTTCAAAAGTCATGGACATGGGATGATTTGGATAGTGTAAAATTTTTACACTGTTAGTGTATTCAAATTAAATCTTTTAAATAAATCAATTTTCTTTAGTTTTGTACTAATTTAATTTTCTCCTTCATCTTCCTCCAATCTCTATCTATATCTAGAGTAAACTGAGTACTATGTAAACTCATTACCTGTTTCTATGAATTTTTCCATAGGAAGTTTTTTTGGTTGCATCTAACTGGTGTAATTGTGTTTGGAAGCCTTTTGATAAATCTGGAATTTGAGTTTCACTCCTTGTTTCTTCACATAGATTCGTGATACTAGTGTACTAGTGAGGCTACGCCCTGCTTGGGAGGATTTGAGATGCTATTTAACTGCAAAAGGACGCAAGCGGTTTGAAGTATATGTTTGTACAATGGCTGAGAGGGACTATGCTTTGGAAATGTGGAGGCTGCTTGATCCGGAGGCACATCTTATAGGTTCAAAGCAAATTCTTGACCGTGTGATTTGTGTCAAATCAGGTATTGTTTCTCTTGTTCTGTAAGTGTTTGCACCTTCTTTCATGCTTGTCAACTTTGAAAATTGTGAAGTTCTTCACATTATTTTGAAGCAGAAGTTAATTTCAAATATTATAATATTTTAAGAATTCATTTTCTGTGGGATCTTGCTGGTTCTGTAAGAACTACAAGTTGAACACAATTTTGTTGTTCTAGCTACTTTGCTTTATTATGTCATTTTGTTGTTTCATATGGTGGCTAATTTGTGCTTCTTGTTATTCGTGTTGCTGGGGAGTTGTTTGTAGGTGCCCGAAAATCCTTACTACATGTTTTCCAGGATGGAATGTGCCATCCAAAAATGGCAATGGTGATTGATGATCGATCAAAGGTTTGGGAAGACAAGGACCAGCCTAGGGTTCATGTGGTTCCTGCCTTTACTCCTTATTTTGCTCCTCAAGCAGAGGTACTGGTTTGTATATACTATTGAAATGCACTAACAAGCCAATCAATTCACATTTTTCCAAGTACTGTCAATAGAAATGTGAATTATTTTTGGGTATTGTTTGTGGAGGATGATGAGTGTCAATAAGGTGTTAAGCAAAATGTGGGAGTGAATAATTGAAACAGTTATATGGTAGAAAGGTGATATGGTTTTTAGTTAACAAGTTGGTGGAGGAGTTATAAAGTTAGTAATGGGCTAAAGGAACTAAAATATGATCAAAAGAAGCAGTTAAAAATGAGCCATTAGCTTTATATAATAGTATAGATAGTATAGATTATTGAAAAGAAAAACATTTTGTTTTGTGAATTTTCATTATAAATATTTCAGTAATTTCTGTATTTTCTTATTAGACTGCCAATGCTGTTCCAGTCCTATGTGTGGCAAGAAATGTTGCATGTAATGTCAGAGGTTGTTTTTTTAAGTAAGTTTTATGCTCAACTGCTCAAGTGTTTTATACGCTCAAATATTCTTCCCCCTTTGGCTTTAATTTATTATGCTTTGTGCTCAGAGAGTTTGATGAGAATTTATTACAAAGAATTGCTGAAATCTTCTTTGAAGATGAGATTGTAAGTTTACCTCACCCTCCGGATGTGAGCAACTACTTGATGTCTGAGGTATTGGATTGTAAATTTTGAATATGTGATTCTTAATTCAGTAATTATAAGTAGCCATATGTGATTATGTTGTATAATTTTTGCTGTTTTGAAGTGCTTGTTTATCTGTTGCTCAAATATTAATAAGTTCACTGGGTGGCAGGATATGCTAAATGGTAATGCTAATGCCCCTACCAATGAAGGAATGAATGGTGCAGAAATTGAACGAAGGTTAAGCCAACCTGTAAGTTTTAATGTTTTTGAATCATTTTTTTTATCTGCTCCATGTTTCAACATGTTATGAAACTTCCTTGCAAATCATTGTGGGGAGTTTGTTATGTTCTGCAGTTGATGAGTTTTTAAGCCCCTAGTATTTTTTATGGGCATAGAACATTTGTAGATACTACTATAATTGTCCTGTGTCTGTGTGTTTTTTTTTCAGGGTGATAAGTTTTCTGTTGATGTAGTCACTCGGCCCTTGGCAAACAATGTTGAGTTTAGACAAGAAACTTCTCAGTTAACTGCTGGTATTATATCAAATATTGCTGGCCCTGGATCTTCAAGAACCCCAGTTCCATCCCAGAGTATGGATATGAACATCATATGTTGTTAGGATTTTATATTGTGGTTGTGAATTATATGCGGTCTTTTCATGGTATCTTTCCCAACCTTGTTGCAGAACCTGGTTTGCTTGGGCCTCCGATCAGGCATGATGTCAATCCTGTTGATCGTGATCATGACACGAAAAAGGACTTCTAACTATGAGGCATGGTCCAGATATAAGAGGTCAAACTTCAGTTGAACCTCCACTTATGTCAAAGCCACCCTCACATGCATCTCCATCTTTAACACAGTCACTTGGAGGCTTGTTGGTAGAAGATGATGTAAGCAACAAATCTCATACAAATAATCGGCCTTTTGCATCTGTTAAAGAACCTAATGCAGTAAAGTCTGATAAGCATCAAGCTCAACAGAAACCATTTTCTCATAGTTCAACCCCCAACGCTTTACTCTCACAAGCATCACAACTCAAGGCTGAAGAGGTTTGTAGATGAATATTATTTTGAAGTCTTGTTTGGAGTATTGTAAAATTGCAGATCTTGAAAATATTGCTTATGTGCAGGCAACTGGGTGTGACTTACAGAGGCTGAATGCTCCATCAAAGTCTCAGCTACCAGGTATTTCTCTTAATTTTCTTAAAACATCATGACGGGTTCTGTGCGAACCCTTTGAAACTTATTTGATATTCTAAGTATGATGGAGTGTTTGTGTATAATTGGAATTATGGGCGGTTTATGCATAGCTGCAAGAACGATTATACTAGATTGTTTAATGGGTTTGCACTGAAACTAATATGTAGTTTTGATGTATCTTTTGCTTGAAAAGATCATGTGCTGAATCTGAAGCAGCATTGTGTCATAGTATAGCAACTTGTATGTTGTACCTTTTCAATGCAATAAACCTTGACCATATAAATTATTATTGTAATATTTTTGTATTCTATTTCTCCTTTTGGCCTCCCTGCAATTCTATTTTCATTGCCTTCTTCTGTGATTGACACCAGAGTGAAATCCTTCATGCTCTGCTTTTATGTTGTGTTTTTTGTGTTTTATTTTGATTCTAAAATGATTTTATAGAGGATGAGCTTTGACACGACGGTAAGGTTGCTGGCTTGTGACCTAGAGGTCACGGGTTCAAATCTTGGAATAGCTTCTACACAAAGTGGGGGTAAGGCCATGTACATTTACACTCCTTAGACCCACCAGGTGGGAGTCTTGTGCATTGAGCCGCTCTTATAATATGTATTAAATAGTCATTTGACTAGCAATATCTTTCAGTTATCATTTTTTATGACCAAAATGGAAGGAAGTGTTAGAGAAGATCAAGGGTAAATTAAGAATAGGAATGACTAACTTAAGTTGGTAGTCTCTGTCTCTATCTTTCAGTTGTTATAATTTTTTTATGATTAAATGTTAAGAAGTGTTAGAGAAGATCGAGAGTGAATTAAGAATGGGAGTGATTAACTTTGTAAGTATATTTGTCTCTATATTTATACCAAGAAATATGGATTAGTACATGAAAGATAGGCCCAGCCCAATATAATCTTATGAACTAATAATTATCTTATTCTATAACAGTAATGAGAGTTTACTCCAGTGCTGCAGGATGCTAGTGGCATGCTTGGGAAATGGGATCCCAGAGGGTGGGCATAGGATTTCCTTTAGGGGACTCACCTAGAATATTTCTCACATGGAGGCTTCTAACCTGTCGCTTTTGGGCATTGAGGAATCTCCATTGGGAGGGATGACTGCCAACTGCCAAGTGGTACTACTTTTGAACTCATGCACTCTGGGAGCACACAAAGTCTTATGTTTAAACTCTTGAGCAGTTGAACCGGCTGAATTGGCATATTATCAAAATTTGGGCATGGGGTTTCTGGCCCTTTTATCCTCCCATATTATTGATTCAATTCAATCTGTCCTGTTTCTCTTAAATTATTTTCCTTTGTTAATACTGAGTCATATTTGGTTGTACTCAGCAAGGGAACTATGGCCTTTTTGGCATATCTATGCTTCATGTCCCATGTGTGTTTGCATGTAGAGATGTTCATTATGGAGGTTTGTGCATTTGTGCTGGTATAAGTGTTATTTTCATTTCAATTCCTTTGCTATTCTGAAGCTCATTTGATTTTTGGGTTTTTTTGGTACTCCAATGTTTGGATTTTAATGTCTGCCTAGCTGAATTTTTGAAATTATTTTCCCATCTAAATTGAAAGCTGGACAAGCCCAGGTACTTTGGAAAAAGCTTGTTTTCAAAGGTCTCATTAGTATTTTCATTTTTGCCGGCTGTGTATACTATAGTAATTGTTGTTTTTTTGTTTTGTTATTGACTAAGCTTTTTTGCAGAGGATGGAATATCTCCAAATCATGCTTCTTCTAATGGCAAAGATATTCAGAGTGAAGCTGGGAAATTGAACATTTTACCCTCTGTGGCTATTGGAGTGCTGCAAGAAATAGGCAGGCGGTGTTGCTCTAAGGTAAACATGGTTTCTGCATGAAAGTGGGCATTTTTTTTCTTCTGCTTTCCCTGAAGTGCATTTTCATGGTTTCCTATTTGTAGGTTGAATTTAAGTCCATTGTAAGCACCAGCAAAGACTTGCAGTTTTCAGTGGAGGTGAGCTAACATTGTTTCTTGATGTCTCTTTTTTTGATTATATGCTGGTTTATGCCTTTCTTATTTATGCATGAATTGGTATGTTTATATAAGATGCATTGGCTGATTAGTGGTTTAAGCTGTAGAATTTTTATGTTATGGTACTCTGAAAATTAATGGGCATCATAGTCACATTTTTCTAAATCAACTTGATTGTGCCCTGGTTAAATCTTTCTATTTAGATTAAGTTCACTCACATTGTTTATTTGTTTTAGATGCCTTCCTGTTTTGTAATTTAAGCATTTATTGTGGGATATGTCATTTCCTAGTTCTTATATTCCCTACTGTAGCAATGTTATTATGTCCTTACGCAGACATGCTTATAGCCAGGCCACTTGGGCTTTCTAATTGGTCGTCATATCTTCTGTGCATGTGGCTGTGATTAACCTTTATTGACAACTGTTCTCACATTTTACACTTGGGTCTCCAAATAACCTGTATTGTCAACTGTATGATGCTTGGTTTAGGTACTATTCACTGGTGAGAAAATAGGCATTGGTATGGGTAGGACAAGGAAGGATGCTCAACAACAAGCTGCTGAGAATGCCCTTCGCTGCTTAGCAGGTAAAAAGTTTGTTCAAGCCAATCCCTTAGTATGTTCTTTATAGTATTTGTTTAACTTTTGTTCGTTGGTAATTGTAATGAAGAGAAATTTCTTGTTATATAGATATATTTTTGTTTTCAAACAATTATAATTTTATTATTGATTTATAGGTATAGAGATTTATGGGTAATTTTCTGCAATTGGTGGGACATTAGTGGTTCTTTTTTGAGTTCAAATTACACAGTGAATTTCCATTTTTGTGAGAGATAGCATTTACTTTATGCTTGACAAATATCTGACTATGCCCTTTGCAGCATTGTGCATGCATGTAGAACTGTTCTAGAGATTCATGTTAGTGATTTGTGAAACTGTACCTATTGAAGCATGTAGAACAGCTTGAAATGAGTTCAAATTGAAGAATTTCTGTTGGTAACTGACTTCGGTTTGTCATTTCTCTCACACTAAATCGTGCTTTGATTTGATATGATCACAGTTGTTAACCTGATGTTCTCAGTCTCATGTATGTTAAGGTAGAACTTATTTTTTTGTACATTATTGTGTGGGCATGAGGAATTATTTCTCTGTACTGTGCTGGTGGATTTTGATTGACTATGTGCATGATGGCTGATTAATAAAATTATGAGCAAATCTACACTTTGATTCTTGAAAGATCTTTGTTTTAACACTTTATTCTTTCAAAGATCAATTGTACACACTTGAGTCCCCCAAAGATTTAAAATCATAACACTTCAAAGTTTAATGCATACACTTTAGTCCTCTAAAGATTTGACATTATAGCATTTCAGTCTAAAAGAAAGGTCAATTGTATACACTTGAGTCCTCCAAAGATATGCATTATAACACTTCAATCCATTGTTATCATTTTTCTTTAACACCAAGTCTTTAGAGGACTTCAGTGTATGCATTTTAACTTTCAAGAACCAAAGTGTTAAAATTTCAAATCTTTAGGGGACTCTATGTATGCAATTGATCTTTAAGGGACTAAAGGGTTGTTTTACTCAAAAATTATTTTTATGCTGATTCATTGTGGCATATTGTTCTTTATTTGAGTATATTAAAGTACTTAATGCATTTTGGTGAATGGAATTGCAGATAAGTATGTGGCACATATGGAGCCTCAATGTAGAGCTGTTGATAACGAATTTGACAAGCTTTCTCTTGGACATGAAAATGGTTTCTTGTGGGATGAGGTCAATCCAGAGTCTAGTGAACAGCAGAGAAAAGATGGATTGCCTAAAGAAAGTGCTTCTGAGGTGGGGATTTCTAATGTGTCTGGTAGTTGATTTGATTTTTTTGTTTAAGGAAATAGGTGATGCTTGGATAAGGGGTATGTGGACTAGAAATTCCAGATGAAGCTTAGTGGTTGTATAGAGAAATTTCACCGTTTATGGAATTGTGTAGCATCAATGTGAAGACTAAGTCACTGAATGGGGAGTGAGCTGGCTTCATGTCTGCTACTGCTGTCTTAGACAGGCTTCTTAAATTCCTACTTTAAAGGTAATGGCTTGGTAGTCAGTCCCTGGTATCTACCCATTATCCAAGTAATCCCTACTAGTCATTTCAGCAATACTGCTATTGCATGCTTCTAAATTATACTATTGTTTCTTTCCAGTTCTTTTGGGGAATACAAGATCAATTACATTCTTTTTATGCCCTTTGTTCAATTATTTTCATAGCAGTGATCTGAGTTTCTATTAGTGGAATCTGTATAAGCTCAAATAATTGTATTGCAAGGTTTTACTTAAACTAGGTTGTTCTAGGAATTTTTTGTTGGTTATATGCTGTGTCTTCAGTCCAGTTAAAAAGTTGATCTATTTGGTGATCTGTGAATTGCGTATCTTGTCATATAGGTGTAATTACTGTTTCAATTCACTCTGATTTTCAGGCTTCAGATGCTGAGACTAAGCTCTCTACACCTAATGGCACTAATCTGCAAATGGAAAAGCGGACCAGTTCGCCAAGGTAACTTTGCCTTCTTTTGTTTGTTTGAGTGAGTTTTTTCTTTAGTACCCATTTGGAGCAGAGTTGCCCCACCCCCCCAAAAAAAAAAAAAAACAACAACAACCCCCACACAAGTAAATTCAAAGGCTCTAAAAAGCAATCCTAGGTGCCTAGGCGAGGTGCTGCGAAGCCCATGTGCCTTACTCTGGTTAAGGTGCTGCCTCTTCAATGAGGTGAGCGCATTTTCTGCCTTTTATCATTTTTTGGAGGTGTTCGCCTGCAGTACCTTAGTCATAATTAGATGTTTTAAGACGAGGTTTAGGGAATTAGCAAGTCTAACTTAAAAGCCAAGACTAAAGCAAAACACCCAAAGTATCTTCCTAGTTTTGAAAGGTTGCTTCAGAAATAGGAAAAAGATGAATGCTATAAATCCAATGAAGAGATGAACGTGGTGAAAACTGAGAAATTGAATCTGATGATGATTATATGGAGGCAATGGACTTTTTAATATTTTTCTAGTGTGCTTTAAGAATTTTTGGAAAAATAAGGCACCCTTACATCTACTTTTGTTATGAGTTTCAGCCATTAATTATCAATTATTATAAATTTACGTAATGCTTTTCAATGCCTGCTTTAATGAGGTGTTCACCTTATGGCGTCTCTTGCCTCAAGGCATTACGAGTCCATGTTGCCTTAAGGGTGCTTTTTGTCTTGGTCCCACCCCCCTACCTACCTATCTCTCTCTCTCTCTTGGGCTACATAGCTGTGTGTGATCATGATCACTTTTTATACCTCCAGTGGTCAGTTTGACAGTTTCTGCTATTTTTTTGGTTCTTGATGCTGGGCTCTTCAGTTTTGTTATCATTGGATCTAATATTTTATGGTTATGACCTGTAAGAAGCAATGCAGATAATGTAGTTGTTGCAAGAAAAGAAATAATGTGCATTCTTTGGGTCCCTTGCTTCCCTCCCAGAAGAAAAGCATTATTCAGTTTTTGCCCCTTTGCCGAGTTTTAAGTGTCAATGCTTAGCTGAGTTCTCATTTCAGGTTGCCCCAGTCCATTCCTAATAAACGATTGAAAGAATGAGCATGTTGCAAATTGAAACAAAAACTACCATCATTGCAGCAACTGCAGAATGGTCCTTTATGAAACGGCATATAATCATTTTGGAGGCAAAAGGTGGTGTTGTATGTTATATGCTCTTGTAATATCTGACATAGCGTTTTTGGATATGCTGAGGTGACTAACCTTGTTGATTTCTGTCACTATGTAGAAGGGCATATGTTTTTTCTTGGTTTTGCCCTACCATATTTATGCTTATTATTAGGTGTTGGTTCTGGCCTCATTTTTTATGTTTCATTAGTTTTAATATAAATTACAAGAAATATATTTCATGTGCAATCAATCCGCATTTTTTTTTCTATTGCTTTGCTGCTTGAAATTGCTGGGATAGTTGGTCCCTTTTGATTTGACTAGTCTGAGATGATCAATAACGTTAAATTGCGTTTGATTGTTTTAGGGCTTCAATTTCAGACGATTTCTACATACAAATTACGCATGCCATAGTGTTTGTTAAACGTGTCCAAAGGGTGATAAGCAATTGTTTTTACTATTCAACAAGTAACAAACATGCTTCTCACAAATCCTGAATTTTACTTGCATATTTGCATTTAACAAAATTCAGATCTGTATCTATGATGATAAAACCAGTATTTATGAAGATAGTGTTTGGTAATTGACCTTTGAACCGTATTTGAAGTCTTGTGAAGATCAAATTGGCACAACAGCGGCGAATTTACTTGAACTTCAAAGTAAATTTAATTATAGAACGGATCAACTCATTTATTTTTTATTATATATAAAAAATTAATTTAAATAAATAAATTATTTTGAGAGTTAAGAAATTAGTAAAATCTTTCACATTTTCAAGTAGAATCTTGAAAATATTATGAATATTATTTTCAATTTTTAAACTTGAATATTAAATTATTATTTTTATCTTTACCAAAAAAATTTTAAATTATATTTATAGTTTGTGATTTTTTTTTAATTATTGTAGCTAATCCACCTTCAAATGTAAGAACAGTTTATCTTTAGGGAAAATCTCATAAAAAACTACTTTATAGAGACTAAAGATAAAAGAGGAAAAAGAGTAATTTTTATTTATTGAGTTGTTCTGTTATCATTTAAAAATTAGTAGTTATATTTACAAATTGAATTGAACTTTCATTGATATGTTATTATAAGGAATTTGTTTGGTTGAATTTTTCGTGAAAATTAATTTATTGCTCTTCTTCACAAAAGAAAAGGGAAAGGAAAATGGATTATTTTATCTTTTAGTTCTTATAATTTTATAATAGGGAAAAGTCTAAAAGCCCCTTTCAACTTTAACTCATAGGTATTTTAGTCCTTTATTTTAAAAATGTGCAAAATAGTCTTTAAACCTTTTGATATGTGTACATTAATACAATACGTTAATAAATGTTTATCGTTTGATGTGAAAAATCTAAAAAAAAAATTTAATTTTCAATATAAATGCACTTTTATCTATTTTTTTAATATGTGAGATTTTCTAATGAGATTGTAGGTCTACACATGTAATTTTTTGTTAAAAAATAAATATTTATTATCAAATTATAGTAATGTGCACATATAAAAATGTTTAAGAATCATTTTACACATTTTCAAAGTAACATGATCAAAATGTACATGAGCTAAAATTGAAGGGAGTTTTAGATTTTTTTCTTTATAATACGTTGTTAATGTAGAATAAATTTCTACAAAACTTTTTTAAAATATATTCATTTCTTATTTCACATATTTTTTAGTCTTTCATTATTTTAAGTTATCTTATATAACCATTTTTTGATTATAACTATCAAAATTAAAGAATTTTTTATAGTATAAATTTATTTATTTTGTTATACTTATATAGGAGGGGTGGTTGACACTTATGTAAAACTTATTAACTTACACTTTCAATAACTTTGAATAAAATATAGTTTTTATTAATTTAATCGTTGAATTATAATTATATATCATATTGATTATCAGAGCTGAAAATCGGACACCTATAAGATTATCATCAAATAGTTCCTATTTATATATGTGTGAGGTATTTATTACGTTGATCTTTATATACAAAAAATATATCAAATAATTTTGGATTAATGTAAAATTTGATAGAGATGATCTATAATATATAAACTTTCAATGTAATAGTGGGTTTTAAAAAAAGTCTTAAATAAAAAAGTTATCAAAAGTGTAAAATATGTAATAAGTCTTATACATATATAAATAAATTATTTCTCATATAAAATATATAAATTCTTAATAACTAATTATTATATAACTATATTTATACATACCCATGGAATACATTGGTACACACTAGTATGAATATATTGTAGAACTTCACCTTTCCTTTTGCTATCCGTTTTTTGGGTAAGAGGGAATTGTGAAAGGCGTTATTTTGCAATTTTGTATGGAACATCTACAGTTATTCTTTCTTTCGTAAGTCCATTTTCCAGAAATCATACGAAATTATGTGTTTTCACTTATATGGGAAATCAAACGTACATTTATTTCAAATTTTAAAAATTATTGTTATAAAATCTAAATTTTATATGTAATTAAAATTAAAAATTAATTTTTTTGTAAGTTATATTTTAAGTTTCTAATAAAATGCTCAAAATTGATTTTTTTTAAATTCTAATTATTTTTAATAATTATCTAAATTTATAAAAATTGATTATTTTTCTTTTGAGAAAAAGTTATTTTCACCCAAAATAATCACATTCAAATGCAACCAAAATTACTTAGTCCATCAATTAGTAGGTTTCTTTGTCATATAAGTAAATATTCATTTAAATTTGAAATTATATGCGTAATTCACTTTAGTCTATGAAATTAAGAAACTATCACTCTAGTCCATAAAATTATAAAAATAATTTAAATTAGTCCTTATATTATTATTCTCAGAAATTAATATGAATCATCAAAAAGACTAAGTTGAATTATTTTTTACAATTCCAAGAGTAAAGTAATAATTTTTTAATTTTCAGAATTAAAACGAACAACATGTACAATTTAAGAATAAAGTGAATCTTTACTCAAAGTCAGATATAGTTGAATGCATGTGGATTTATTGGCCAAATAATAAGTTCAGTGCAAGCATTCCATCGCTAATAAATACTCATCCCATTTTCAATTTTCCGGGATGCGTTAAGAAAAGAAGGAAAAAGAAACAGCAAAGCGAAGCAAATGTTCTATTTTTATTTTTTTACTAAAACTTAGCTCAGTCTCTTATAGTGGTGGATAAATTAATCTCTCATATTTAGAAAATTTAATACTAATTCCTTAAATTTTCAAATGAAAAGTTAGTTCATCGTAAAATTGTTATATGATGTGTCTTTTTAGCTTATTTATGTGTATAGTTAACTTGATTATGTGTATTATTAATTTTTATAGTGCGTCTTAACTCTCTCATTTATTCTGGATGAAGTGGTTTAGAACTTCTTTTTTATTTTTCTTTTATCATAGCTTCCTATAGAAGAAATATTTTAATTTTAAGTTATTATTTGTTTTGAATAGAACAAAGGAGATAATTTAGAACCCACAATAAAAATTAATAATACACGTAAGTAAATTAATTGAATATGTGACTATTTTTATTAATAGTTCAGGTAATAATTTGATAAAGAAATTAACTTATTTCTATTTATAAAATTTAAGAAATTAATATAGCATTTTTAAATATGAAGAAGTAATTTATCTGCCGGTGTGAATACCAGGGAATGTATTGGATATTTAGTCTTTTAGATCATCCTTATAAATGAGCGGAGAAGGCACTGTGCATTTTAAGAATAACAACGCCAAGCTCAACTTTTGTGCTTTCAAGGAAACAGAATCAAGTACTTCTATTGCAAAGTTAGGTTGGGCAAGATCAAAAGTAACAAAATATTGCTTTCTTTATGATGCACAATAGCCCATAAAAAATAGGAGATAATAATGACTTGCAAAATCTTATTTGTCAATTAATAAATAGAAGAGCGAATATTCTCTCTTGTATTTTTCTGGAGAGAGCTTAGGAGGGATGCAGATAAACGGAACTTCACAGTTCACACTCTTCCAAGTCGTTGCTTCAGTCTCTGATCCTCAATTATGAATGATTCAATTGAATTGTTCAAGGAACTTTATGCTACTTCTCCTGCACCTGTTTCCTCAGTTGGAGCAACTGTAGGTTTCATGGCAGGTGCAAGAAAGAGACCTTCTTCAGAGTCAAATTAATTGTCCTTCCCAAAACGTTTTCCTGATTCTAGACTATTGCTGCTTTTTTCCTTGTGTCTGATATAATGCATTTTGATACCATTTGCACAATTACTGGCATATTCTATTCTTCATTCTGGCAATGATATTCTTTTTAGTCTTTTTGCAACTTGTACTATTGATTAGCTCCTCCGAGGAACCAATATTTTCTGAGACAGCAAAAATAGCCCCTGGCTTCTTTATTGAGGAAAAATACTATTAACAGTGATTTGTTGCATGTCTGGTACAACAAGTGGCTTCTCCAACGCATGAATTTGGCTATCTTCAATGCCTGAAACTTAGGTTATATAACTTATATTGAGTATTCTTTAGGATTTCAACAGCGGGAGGAAGAAGGAGGCTAGGCCGCTAGGGTGAACTTTGAATGTGACAAAACATGGTAAAAGAGAAAAATAGATGTATCTTATATAATAAAGCAACGTTGTTCTTGCAGTGCAGTTTTTGTTATTGGAGATAAATGAATTTATGCGTATGTGGAGTTTGTAAATAAGTGAATGAAGATAATAAGGTCACAGCCATATACCAAATTAAAAATATATGTCAACAATTAAAATTAAAAAACTTTCTTGTTCTGAATGGTTGTGCTTGAATATTTACTTTTCTATATTTTAATAAATTTGATTAGTAGAACATATGAAACAATCTTAGTCACAAATAATTATAACCTGGATTTCTTGAATTTTATAATCTCCAAGAAGCCCTTATAATAATGTAATTTTTCCTAGTCCGACTTATTTTTTCTCTTCTTCCTGTCCTCAAATAAGTAAATTTTAAGTACGAAGGCATTTTCGTTCCTCTATTCTCTTTATCCATACATTCTTTTGTAACTAGTTGGATCTTAAATATGAATTCTTGATTGCTTGCAGGTTTTTGACAACCAGAGTCATAGGCAGCCGTTCACTAGGTGAACTTTCAGAGCATGACACTCCAATTTGCAACACTGAAACCAAGCATTCCTCCCTAATAGTTAGGATTTCAGGTTCCTGCTCCCTCCCTATTGGAGCCTCATCAATGGAAACTTCTTGATCACTTTCATCTGATTCTTGCACAAAGAGCAACAAAGGATCATCAATTATATCCATGACACGATTCAGTAAAGCCAAGGCTGTAAACTGGTGAATTCCCATGGCACCCTCAAACATCTCATCTGTTGGTCTTTTTCGTGTGAAAATCTCTAGTAATAGTATCCCAAACTGTAATATCTCCTGGTGCAGAAGGGTGGCCACCCTTTCCGTATTCTGCATCGTTTTTGCAACATAGTTATTATTATTAATATCGTTATTGTCAAATGCAACTCACAATTGAACACTTGGAAGAATTAAGATACTGAGTGAAAAACAAACCTGGAGGGACGTATCCAATAGACCCCTTTAAGCAAACTGACATGATTGATTGTCTGGAAACATTGCTTGACTCTTCAAATAGAAATGTAGCTAATCCAAAGTCACCAACATGGGCCACCATATCATTGTCAAGAAGTACATTGCTTGGCTTTATGTCACAAAGAACAATTGGAATGTCACACACGTGGTGGAGATATTCCAGTGCACAAGTAACATCAATGGCTATGCTGAGTCTTTGGATAAATGTCAATGTTTTGGTTTGATGTTGCAGGCTATTTATAGGATGAAGCCAATCAATCATCTAGACTGCCATTTGGCATGAACTCAAAGACCAAAGCTTTGAAGTCACTACCTTGATGATCAATACAATACTTGAGATGGCAGTTATGATCTTGAGAAGGTTGCGGTGCCTTATACTTCTCAGAACTTGGCATTATCAATGAAGCTCCTTGAAGCTCCTCTTTGTTCAAGATTTAATACTTTAACTGCAACAGATCCATCAGCTGAAAGGGTTCCTTTGCATACAGAACCAAAACTTCCTCTGCCAATGAGGTCATCATGGGAGAATCCACCAGTGCACTTTGCAATTTCGGTGTAAGAAATTGCCAAATCCAAATCCTTTGCAGTAGCTGCTCTTGAAGTTTTCTTTCTTGCCCTTTTTGTCATAAAGACTGTTAGAAAACAAGACAGAAAGAGTACAGATACAAGTGCAATAACTACAGGACAGGGATAACCACTTTCGGGGCAAGAAATTCTCTAGAGAAGGATACTTTTTTGATTGTGCATGTTGATAAATTTAACTCTGCGACACCACTGCAGAGCTTGCTGTTTCCATACATTGAAAAGGAAGTTCCATTCTTGAAGAATCCATTCTTTGGTACTACACCCTCAAAATCATTGTTAGAAAGATTGAGATGCTTGAGCACAATGAACTCAGTAAGAAATTCAGGAATCTTCCCAGACAAGTTATTGTATGACAGATCTAAGTCTGCTAGACCTCTCAAATTCTGAAAAGTTGAAGGGATGCTGCCCTCAAAAAGGTTACCCTGCAAATGCAGCCATTCCAAACTAATACAGCTGCCAAGAGAGTATGGAATCATGCCAGACAATTGGTTCTGTGAGAGGTCCAACTTTGCAAGATTGACTAACTTGCCCACTTCAGCAGGCAATGACCCTGTCAAAACATTATGGGACAAGTCCAAGTAAACCGAAAGAGAAGACAAGGCAATGACTTGCTTGGTATGGTAGTGATACCATTGAGCTTGTTATGGTAAAGACTTAGCATCAACAAGTTCTGACATTTTCCTAGACTTGAAGGTATATTTCCCTCAAAGTTGTTCCCCTCCACGAGTAAACTTGTTAACCTTGTTAAGTTGCCCAGTGAGTAAGGGATTGGTCCAGAAAAGTTGTTAATCCTCAATTCCAAGAAATTCAACTTTTGGAGCACACCTATTGTATCCGGAATTTGACCACTTAAGTTGTTCTCTTCCAATCCAAGCACTGTTAGGTTGGCAAGATTCCCAATCCCAATATGGATACTTCCACGTATTGCATTGCCACCTAATGTAAGTATATTTAATTGAAAAATGTTATTTGTCCTGATAGGACGTAAGTAAATCCTAAACTCACATTTTATTTATTGGATGAGGTGTGGGTCCACAACCTTTCAATGATGAATGAGGTGTGAGTTGACGTGGTGTCCACACGTAATGATGCAAATAACATAACTCTTTAATTGGGTTGAAAGATTAGCAATTGAGCTGGCAAACCTCCTCCAAACCTATTCATAGCAAGACCCGAAACTTCAAGAGAAGTACAATTAACCGAGGAAGCAAGAAAATCCAGGTCTCCAGCTTTCCCAGTCCCAAGTCTATTGTCATCAAAATTGAGTCTTTCTAAAATGGACAAACTTCCCATGTTCTTGCGAAGTGTGACAAAGAGACCATTTTCAGCTAGTCTAGAATCTCGAGTCTTGTTGCAATATATATATATAAAACATGCCCCGTGCACTAACTGGTTAACTTAAATATGCAAGTACAATCAATCCATTTAATTTTTGTTTTTGTAATATTTTATTTTATGAATATCATAAATTTAAAATATTTCATTGATGAAAAATAATTTTCATAAAATAAAAATATTAATTGTATTAAATATGAATGAAACTAGAAATAAGATTAGATTAGAAGGACAGTTTAAAATAATTGAACAAAAGCTCAATAAATACAAAGTGGTAATAGTCAATATGAAGTGGCTAAGAAGTAACAAATAGACCCAAAAATAAAAAAGGAAGTAACAAACAGCATTCTCACAACCTGAATTTCACTTACATTTGCATTTAACAAAGTTCAGATTTGTATCAGTGACGATAACACCAGTTCCTTTTGCCACCCTTTCTCGAGTTACGAGAAAATTGTTCAAGGAAGTGAGGAACTTCATTCTACTTCTCCTGCAGCTGTTTCCTCAGTTGGCATCACTGTAGGATTCATGGCAAGTGCGAGAGTAAGACCTTCTTCAGAGTCAAATTGCTTGTCCTTCCCAAAACGTTTCCTGATTCTCGACTGTTGCTTCCTCTTTCCTTGTGTCTAATATAATGCATTTTGATATCCTATGCAGTATGCACAACTACTGGCATATTCTATTCTCATTCTGGCAATGTGTTCTTTTTACTCTTGATGAGGTCCTTGAGGAGCCAAATGTCTTCTGCAAGACTGCAACAATTGCAGTTGGCTTCTTGAGGAAGAGTACTATTAGCAGTGATTTGTTGCATGTCTGGTACAGCAAGTGGTTTCTCCAATGCATGAATTTGGCTATCTTCAATGCCTGAAACTTAGGTTACATTGAGTCCAACTCCTCTTTAGGATGTCAACAGCAGAAGGAAGAAGGAGCGAGGAGGCTAGGGTGAACTTTGAATGTGACAAAACTTGGTAAAAGAGAAAAAACTAGAAGTTTCTTATGATAAAGCAATAATGTTGCTCTTGTAGTGTAGTTTTTATGATGAGAAAATTACGTTGACCTCCTCCTCTTACACCACTTTATTTATAAAATTTACTCCATCTATCATACACTGAACAACGTATCTAGAAGAGGTCAAATAGTGAAGTGGATGAATTTCATCAAATCTCAAGTAGTCATTGTAATTTGCCGTTTTGTTATTGGATATAAATGAGTTTATTTATGCATATGTGTGGAGTTTGTAAATAAATAAATGAAATTAATAAGTCCACATACAACCATATACTAATGTAAAAACATATTTCAACAACTATAGTTTTGTAATTTTTCCCAACCCCTCATTTATTTTTTCCTATCCCCCAATAATTTAAATCTTAATTACAAAGGCATTTTCCCTTCTCTATTATCTTTATTCATATATTCCTTTGTAACTTGTTGGATCTTAAATATGAATTCTTGATTGCTTGCAATTTGTTGACAACCACAGTCATAGGCAGTCGTTCACTAGGAGAAGTTGCAGAGCATGACACTCCAATTCGCAACACTGAAACCAAGCAGTCCTCCATTATATTTCGGACTTCAGATTCCTGCTCAGTCATTATTGGGGCCTCAACAATGGAAACTTCTTGATCATTAGATTCTTGTTCAGAGAACAATAAAGGATCAATTATATCCATGACATGATTTGGTAAAGCCAAGGTTGTAAACTGGTGAATTCCCATGGCACCTTTAAACATCTCATCCGTTGGTCTTCTTCTTGTGAAAATCTCTAGTAATAGTATCCCATAACTGTAAATATCTCCCAGTGCAGAAGGATGGCCACCCATTCCATATTCTGCATCATTTTGGCCACTTAGTTGTTATTATTATTATTATTATTATCAAATGCAACTCACAATTGAACACTTGGAAGAATTAAGATAGGGAATGAAAAAAAAAAAAAAAAAACCTGGAGGGATGTATCCAATAGAACCCTTTAAGCAAGCTGACATAATTGATTGTCTAGAAAAATTGCTGGGCTCTTCAAACAGAAATGTAGCTAATCCAAAGTCACCAACATGGGCCACCATATCATTGTCAAGAAGTACATTGCTAGGCTTTATGTCACAATGAACAATTGGAGTATCACAGAAGTGGTGGAGATATTCCAGTGCACAAGCAACATCAATCGCTATGCTGAGTCTTTGGATAAATGTCAATGTCTTGGTTTGATGTTGCAGGCTATTTATAGGATGAAGCCAATCATCTAGACTTCCATTTGGCATGAACTCAAAGACCAAAGCTTTGAAGTCATTACCTTGATGTTCAACACTTGAGACGGCAGTTATGATCTTGAGAAGGTTGCGTGCCGTATACTTCTCAGAACTTGGCATTCATCAATGAAGCTCCTTGAAGCTCCTCTTTGTTCAAGATTTAATACTTTAACTGCAACAATGGATCCATCAGCTAAAAGCGTTCCTTTGTATACAGAACCAAAACTTCCTGTGCCAATGAGGTGATCATGGGAGAATCCACCAGTGCACTTTGCAATTTCAGTGTAAGAAATTGCCAATTCGGAATCCTTTGCAGTTGTCGCTGTTGAAGTTTTTTTTCTTGCTCTTTTTACCATAAAGATTGTAAGAAAACAAGACAGAAAGACAACACATACAACTGCTATAGCCACAGGGATAACCACTTTGGGGGCAAGAAATTTTCTGGAGGAGGAGGCTTTTTTGACAGTGCATGCTAACAAATTTAACTCTGCGACGCCGCCAGAGCTCGCTGTTTCCATACACTGAAAAGGAATTTGCATTCTTGAAGATTCCATTTATTGGTACTACACCTTCAAAATTGTTGTAAGAAATATTGAGATGCTTGAGCACTTTGAATTCACTCAGAAATTCAGGAATCTTCCCAGAAAAGTTATTGTATGACAGATCTAAGTCTTCTAAACCTCTCAAATTCTGAAAACTTGAAGGGATGCTGCCCTCAAAAAGGTTACCCTGCAAATGCAGCCATTCCAAACTAATACAGCTGCCAAGAGAGGATGGAATCATGCTAGACAATTGGTTCTGTGATAGGTCCAATTTTGCTAGATTGACTAACTTACCCACTTCAACAGGCACTGACCCTGTCAAAGCATTATGAGACAAGTCCAAGTAAATCGAAAGAGAAGACAAGGCAAGGACTTGTCTTGGTATGGTACCATTGAGCTTGTTATGGTGAAGACTTAGCATCAACAAGTTCTGACATTTTCCTAGACTTGAAGGTATATTTCCCTCAAAGTTGTTCTCCTCCATGAGTAAACTTGTTAATCTCGTTAAGTTGCCCAGTGAGTAAGGGATTGGTCCAGAAAAGTTGTTGACCCTCAATTCCAAGAGATTCAACTTTTGAAGCATACCTATTGTATCCGGAATATGACCACTTAAGTTGTTCCCTTCCAATCCCAGCATTGTGAGGTTAGCAAGATTCCCAATCCCTATAGGGATACTTCCACGTATTGCATTGAAACCTAATGTGAGTCTATTTAATTGAGTTGAAAGATTTGCAATTGAGCTAGGCAAAACTCCTCCAAACCTATTCATAGCAAGACCCAAAACTTTAAGAGAAGTACAATTAGCCAAGGAAGCAAGAAAATTCAGGTCTCCAGCCTTCCCAGTTCCAAGATTATTGATATCAAAATTGAGTCTTTCTAAAAGGGGCAAACTTCCTAAGTTCTTAGGAAGTGTGCCAGTGAGACCATTTTGAGCAAAGTCTATAATTACAAGTCCTGATGCATTTGTCAATGATTCAGGAATCGTTCCAGTGAAATTGTTGACTCCACCGGCAAATATTTCAATATTAGGAAGAGTAAAACCAACAGCAGCTGGTAGACTACCATGCAGTTGATTTTGAGCAACAGTAAAAAAGTATAAGGAAGAAATATTAAAAATTGAAGGGGGGATTGTTCCAGACAAGTAATTTCCATTTAGTCCAAGAAGTGTCAAACTTGATAAGTAGCCTACCTCATTTGGTATGCTTCCATGCAAGTTGTTCAGGCAAGGTTAACTAGAGATTAGGAAGTAGTGTTTCCTATCCATGCTGGAATTGTTCCAGTGAAGTTGTTATGACCAGCAGATAATATACAAAGCTCTCTGCAGTGGCTAAGATTATTTGGAATGCTACCACCAAAATGATTGTAACTAATGTTTAGATGTTGAAGGTATGAAAGACGTCCCACTTCTTGAGGAAACTCTCCATGCAAGCTATTGTTTCCTAAGTTGAGGCTGGTGAGGAATGTGAGGTTTCCTATAGATGGTGGAACAGTGCCAGCCATTGTCTGGTTAGCAAGGATAAGAGACATTACCCTTCCATTGGAGTTGTTGCAAGTAATTCCTACCCATTTGCAGTGGTTGATGGATTCATTCCACAGACTCATGATATGGAATGGATCTTGAACTATCCTACTCTTAAAGTCTAGTAAAGCATGGAGATCAGTTTCATTTCCTGCTGTAGCATAGTCCACACATGTGACCATGCATAAGAGAAGAAACCCTCCAAGGAATTGGAGAAGTGATCTCTTGGATTTTACACAAAAATTGCTCATTTTGTCAGAAATGAAGTTCTTGATGCCAACTCAAGCATGGCAAAGGTGGATGCAAGTGTATTAATTCAATGGGATATAAAGTGGCCATGAAAATGATGGATTCTGTTGTTTAAATGAATTTTTTATAACTATAATACATCTGACTGATTATTTAGAACTCAACCACTCTACATAACCAGATTACCGGGAAATTAGATGATATGTCACAAACAAATCTGATTAGCTAGTATATCATTTTGAAGAAATTTTTAAATACTGAGAGTGAAAAAACTACTTTTATAGTTGTATTATTTACTGCTTAACATATCAATTTTACGAGTTCTTCTCATTATTCACTCTAAGGTATTGGCTCATTGAATGATACTTTTTATTTGGTTATAAACGTCTTTTAAGGTTTTGATACAATTAAAAAATTATTAAAAAAATACATAAATACACAATAAAAATAATTCATATCGATAAAATTATTCTTTTAAAAAATTTATAATAATTATTATGAGAAATTTGTGTATAAGAGAAAATATATATGTAAGATAAAAGTGAAAAAGAATAATTGAACTTTTCAAATTAAATAATTTCTGTTTTTGAAAAGACACCTATTATCAGAGGAAGAGTGTAGTATAGAGTTTTTCTTAATGCCTATTTCATCTTCTAATTCTACTCCATTCAATCAAGGTAGTTGTGGAATTGCGATCAGACTTCTCCCTCCATTTCTTGATTCACAATTTTCCAAAATTACACGATTTTGTATGGGCCACTATAGAAGGGAGTAGTTATGAGTTACCATCTCCTTTTACTTCATGAAAAAGTAATCATGAAAATGGCAGTGCATGGTTACCCGGTCATTAAAGATACCCCACCTAAAACGATGAAAATGTCTTCGGACCGCAAATTCCAGCTTATTCTGACAGGGAGAAGGAGAATACATCGGTTGCTCAAGTATAGCACGTCTCAGATTAGGGTTGCTATTTTAATATATAAAAATAAATATTTAATTAGAATATTCACTCTTTAATTTTTGAATGTAATAGATGAGTATAGAAAGTTGAGATTACTATCATATCTAATGGTAATAAAAAATAATTAAACTTTTCAAATAATATAAAATAATTTATGATTTTGAAAAGACACCTCTAACCAGAGGAAGAGTGTAGTATAGAGTATTTCATCTTCGATCTAATTCTACTCCATTCAATCAAGGTAGTTGTGGAATTGTGATCAGACTTCTCCTTCCATTTCTGAATGCACGATTTTCCAAAATTACACGGTTTTGCAAGAGCCACTGTAGGAGGGAGTAGTTATTAGTTACCAACTTACCATCTTCTTTTACTTCATGAAAAAGCAACCATGAAAATGGCAGTGCATGGTTACCTGGTCATTAAAGACACCCCACCTAATACGATGAAAATGTCTTTGGACCCCAAATTCCAGCTTATTCTGACAGGGAGAAGGAGAATAAATCGGTCGCTCAATTATAGCACGTCTCAGACGGCAACTATGATCCAGTACATGATTTCAGATTTGTTAACAAAATTCCCCAAATGAAAACAATAACCTGAATGCCGGTCCAGCATGTAGAATCAACATTCGAATTGTCGAAGTCATCCTCTCTAGTTCGTCTCCGCAAGTCTATGATGGTGCGTTATATATGTTTACGATCTTAGTGCATCTAATTTCTTGTTAGCTTGGACGCGAATAGAGGGCTTGATCGGTAATTGTCATTTGTTCCAACACGGGCCCCCATTTTGGAAACTTGACACAGCATAGAGTTCGGACATATAGTTTAACGTGCAGAAAATTCTTAAAAAATATTCTTTTTAAAATTCAGAAAATGTTCTAATTTTTTAATTTCATATATTTCATAAATTCATGTAAGATTTTTGGTTGATAAATTAATTACTCCCCATTTTAGAATAACTATTGGTTTTTATTTTTTATATTTTAGAATATTTATCTATTTATATTATTAACTTTTTTCTTTCATTTATACCCGTAAAGTGGATAATATGAGTGGAAAGATTAAATAGTTTGTGTTGATCGCAAATAGGAAAAAGAAACAAGGAGTGGCATGAGATTGTACGAGATTCAAGTTCTGAAGTGGTCTATAAGCACCAACGCGACGACACCAAACCCAAATATTAAAACCAATGACGGGGGATTTAATCAAAGGGAAAAAGCACTCGTCTTCAATATACTTTTTTGTCATGCTTGTTACACTTAGATAGATATTTTGATATGGAAAAATCTTATCGTACGGGCAAGATATATATTTTTCGATGAGCTATGTAGGAAAAGGTAAAACCATTATATGATTATTATCGTCTTACTATTATAAATAATTTTAATTTTAAGTAAATACATAACCAAATATAAAATATAATAAATAATAACTTTATTAATATTTAAGAATTATTAACAGAAAATTTTAATGAGATAATGACACTTGGAAGTTTGATTTTTTCAAATTTTAATTATATTTTTATTTTAAAATGAATGTTTTGAAAATAAATTTGAATATTTTTTATTCCATTTAATTTAACAGATTATATTTTTACTTTATTATCTTTTCATTCCATTAATTTAATAGTCTTCATTATAGTAACAATTTTTTAATATATATCAGATTATATTATATTATTTATTTTCTTCTACATTTAATTAGTTTTATTTAAAGAACGGATCAACTTATTTATTCTTCATTATATATAAAAACTTAATTTAAATAAATAAATTACTTTAAAGGTTAAAAAATTATCAAAATTTTCTGCATTTTCAATTTTTAAACTTGAATACTAAATTATTATTTTTATCTTTGCCAAAAAAAAATACCAAAACAATTTTAAATTATATTTATAGTTTTTTTTAATTATTATAATTGATCCATCTCCAACTTTAAGAACTGTTTTATCTTCAAAGAAAATCTCATATGTTAGGAGTTAAGGTCGTAACATTTCAAATCTGGATAAAAGATTTTGAATAAAAAATCTTTTTTTTTTCTTTTGCAAAGTTTATTATGTAATAATTGCTTGGTAATTTTTTTCATATTTGATTTTTAAAATCAGTTGCTACTCATGTTATGGCATGGTTGTAACTAGCGAGCCAAACAACAATATTGTTGCATTTTTTTAAGACTGTTGAATTTGACAAGGGCATTAAAATCTTAATTGTTATAATTCAAAAAGTTTATGTAATTTAAAAAATTAATTTATTGTAGCGATAAAGATAAAGGAGAAAAAAGAATAATTTGTATCTATTGAGTTGTTCTATTATCATTTAAAAATTAAAAGTAGTTATACTTACAAATAGAATTAAACTTTCATTAATGTGTTACTATAATGAATTTGTTTTGTTGAATTTTTCTTGAAAATTAATTTATTGATGCTCTCCTTCATAAAAGAAAGGGAAGGAAAATGAATTATTTTATCTTTTAGTTCTTATAATTTTATAATAAGGAAAAGTCTAAAAGCCCCTTTCAACTTTAACTCATGTGTATTTTAGTTTTCTTACTTTAAAAATGTGCAAAATGGTCTTTAAACATTTTGATATGTGCATATTAGTGCAATATGCTAATAAAATGTTTTTTTTATGTGAAAAATATAAAAAAAAAATCCTTTAATTTTTAATCTAAATGCACTTTTATCTATTGTTTTTTAATATAAGATTTTCTAATGAGATTGTAGGTCTACACACAATTTTTCGTTAAAAAATGCACATTTATTATCAAATTATAATAATGTGCACATATAAAAATGTTTAAGAATCATTTTACACGTTTTCATCAAAATGTACATAAGATAAAGTTGAAGGGGGGTTGTAATACCCAGTGTACTTGTTAGTACACAAGTTCTCTGCCTTAGGTTCCTCGGACCCACCGCTAGGTCATGAGTTTTTCTAAGTTTGGACCCTACACCTCCTTGGAGGGCTATGTTAGAGTCACAATCTTGGGATCAAAAACCCTGGTAATTGTTCTTAGAAGGAAAATGAGTTGAAGAGTGATTTTTAATGAATTTTATGAAACCTTGAAACTTTTTTTTTTTGGACCACAAGTTTAGAAAATCGTGAGGATTTTTGGATTTGAACTAAAACCCAAAATTTGGATTTTGAATGGTTGGGGTTTTGATTTTTTTGATATTTTATTTGAATCCAAATGGGGGGTATTTTCTTATTTGTATTTATATTTTAAAGTTAATCACATTAACTTAAAAGTAAGAAATGTAAATATGTGAGTGTTGAAGGTAGGTGCTGTTGGAACCTGTGAAAATTTTCAGAACAGCTCGTTAACAAATTATGTTCGCTGGAGCAAGTTGTTGCTCCTCTAGGTTCACTGCAGCAAGATTTACTACTCCAGGGAACGTGTAATGTCGACGGTACAAAACGACACAGTTTTGATAAATGAGCCCCTTACCCTATATATACCCCTTTCCACTCGGATTTCACCCCCAAATCCGAGCTCTAACATTTTCCTCTCCCTCTCCTACCTCCTCTCACATCCTCCATTAATCTATCTTCCCCAAGCTTCAAGGTATGTAAATGTTGATAGATTATGTCTCCTTCCTTCCATTTCTTTCATGTTTTTGGTTTGGGTTGTTATTGTCTCTATTGTTGTCAAGTGGGGTGCTCCTCAATGTTGTTAGAGTTTGATTAGAATTATCTAGAGAGTATTAGAGTTTAATCTAGGGTTATGGTTGCTCTATGACAGTTGTTGATACTATTCCAAGTCCTCTATGTTAGTTGGTGGTGCTCACATACTCCAGGCTTCAAAGGTGAGTGGGTTTAAGCTCATGACCTTATTTTGCCATTATGACTATATTGGATGCATGATATTTGTTAAGCATTGAAATTTGAAACAAGAAAAAGTATAGAATATGATTTTTACATGATTATGTCAAGGTAGAAAAATTATGATTTATGATGATAGTATGAAAGAATGAGTTTTACAAAACCATGGGACCATAATTGATATGTTGTGTGATATAAAAATGTTTATATGCTAAGGAAATGATCCTTTTCAAAATGTATGATTTAAAGATGTTTATGAAAGTGTCAAATACATATTATCGCTTTATTGAAATATTAAATTGAGCTGTTTTGAGTAAAGTTTAGTTTGGCTTTATGAAGAAATACACTATTATAGTTTGGAGTTTTTCATGATTTAGAATCTCATGTTTTAAAGCTATGATTTACAATTGTCAAGTGTATAAAATATGTTCTCTTAAGATATAAAATTTAGAATTTCAGTTTTAAAGTACCAAGAGGTACGAAATTTGAGTACGATTCATAGCAGTTGTCAGATACATATTCTATGGGCTTGAAATCAGAATGCCTACATACGGGTGATCCCTTGGGCATGATTTTCACAACTACAATTATGCTAAAGTCGTCTGTTAGAATTGTTTGAGTCGAAAACTCTTAGAGTACTAACAATTTGGGGCTCTGCTTCGCAGAAATAGTACCCATTCTTCAGCTATAGTTTTCTTTTTGTCAAGCTAGTTTAGATGGTAAGATTAGGAAACGCTTTAGTTAAAGCTTAGAGATCGTTAAACTTGGACCAAGTTGTCGGTTAGAGGATAATATCACCCCAAGTAGTTATAGAAACGAGACCTAATTAGGTATCCTTGGCTTGTCCAACAAGGACTTCAGGAGTTTATAGCTTTAGTTATTATATATGTATTTATTCAGACTTAGACAAATCCTTTTTCCAACTCTATCGCATTATCATTAAAATGATTTCATGTTTGGTTATGAATTTAGAAATACTTGTTTATGAATCTATGGAATGAAAAGTGTTTTTAGCTAGCTATGTATGTAAATATCAAATGAATTATGTTGTTGCGTGTATATTGCATTATTTATATATGTTCCTTGGTTGTCCCATGTGGGTGATGGATAAGAGCTCACTCTAAGTCCGTTGACTCATCCCTCTCCCTTCCTCTCATAGTTGAGGTACATAAGTCATTCGGTCCTGGTCCAGGAGTTGAGTTTCCTTTTGGTGAGCTTTACATTGTCATAAGGCTTAGTTTAGGCTTCTGTTAGTTGTAGAAGTGCTCCAATAGTTTTGTACGCAGGATTTGAGCCACACATGTATTTTGAGATACTGTTTTTATTTTCAAAATTTATGTAATTCCCTATATGTGTTGCAAGACTTAAGTTTGGATTTGAAATTCTTGATTTGATTCGATTATGTATTTGATCAGCTAAGTAGTATAAATCAGTTTTCAATGGTTAAGCAAGTTATCAGATTTAAGATTAATATTATGGGATGGATTAGTTTAATGATTTTATCATTTGCAGAACGGATTAGAAAGGGGCTTTCAAAACTTGAATATTTGATATTTCTAGAAGGCTTACGTGGGGATGAGATTAGTCAGCAGGTTAGTTCAAGTTAGGTCTTAACATGAGTTTTCTAAATATTTCCCTTTACAATAAGTTGTTAATGTAGAACAAATTTCTGCAAAACTTTTTAAAAATATATTCATTTCTTATTTCACATTTTTTTTAGTTTTTTATTATTTTAAGTTATCCTACACAATCATTTTTTAATCAAAGAAATTTAGTTTGGATGACTTTTCAGGTAATGGGTGTAAAAGTCAACTATCATGGCTTATAAAACAATATATAATTGGATGACTGTGTAAAAAAGTTTTACACTATCAGGACATGATAATTAAATTGTTTTAATTATAACTACCAAAATAAATGAAATTTTTATAATATAAGTTTATTCACTTTTATTATACTTATATTGAAGGGATCCATTGACACCAATGTAAGATTTAGTACACTTCACTTTTAATAACTTTTAACAGATATAATTTTTATCAATTTAATTGTTGAATTATAACTACATATCATGCTGATTATCCGAGCTAGATTTCAAACAAATCAAATATTTATAAGGTTGTCATCAAATAGTTCCTATTTTTATACATTTACGAGGTATTTATTACTTTGATTTATATATAGAAAAAATGTATCAAATAATTTTGGATTAATGTAAAATTTTATAGAGATAATCTATATAATCTATAACATATAAACTTTCAATCTAATAATGTGTTTTGAAAAAAAAATTCTTGAATAAAAAGTTATCAAATGTGTAAAATATGTAGCAAGTCTTACACCGATTAAATGAATTATTTATCATATAAAACATATAAATTTTTAATAATTAATTATTATATAATTATATTCACATAACTCGTATATATGCAATGTAGGGGTGCACACTAGTATGAATATATTATAGAACTTCACCTTTCCTTTTGCTACCCGTTTTATGGGTAAGAGGAAATTGTGAAAGGCGTTACTTTTGCAATTTTGTACGGAACATCTACGGTTATTCTTTCTTTTGTAAATCCATTTTCCAGAAATTATATGAAATTATGTGTTTTCATTTATATGGGAAATCAAACGTACATTTATTTCAGATTTTAAAAATTATAATTATAAAATTTAAATTATATATATAATTAAAAATTGAAAATTAATTTTTTTCGTAAGTTATGTTTTTAGTTTCTAATAAAATGCTCAAAACTGATTTTTTTGAAATTCTAATTATTTTTAAATATATTTATCTAAATATATAAAAGGTGATTATTTTTCTTTTGAAAAAAAGTGATTTTCACCCAAAATAATCACTTTCAAATGCAACCAAAATTACTTAGTCCATCAATTAGTTGGTTTCTTCGTCATACAAGTAAATATTCAGTTTGATTTCCTATGCATGATTCACTTTAGTTCTTAAAATTGAAAAAAGTAATACTTTAGTCCTTGAAATTATAAAAAAGTGATTCAAATTAATCCTTATACTACTAGTCTGGGGATTTATATGAATCGCCAAAAAAGACTAAATTGAATCATTTTTTACAATTTTAAAATTAAAGCAATACTAATTTTGATTTCTAGGATTAAAATAAATCACATATATAATTTAAGAATAAAGTGAACCTTTACTCCTATGTTAGACTTTGCCGGTCATAGTTGAATGCATCTGGATTTATTGGCCAAATAATAACTTCAGTGCAAGCATTCCATCGCTAATAAATACCCATCCCTCTATTTTCAATTTTCGGGGATGCGTTAAGACAAGAAGGAAAAAGAAACAGCAAAGCGAAGCAATTTTTTTTTTTAATATGAAAATCCCAATTTAATCGCTAGATTTATAATAAGAGATAAATTAGTTTTACGATTTAGAAAATTTAATACTAGTCCCTTAAATTTCACATATGGAAACAAGTTAACCTATCTATAATTGTTATTAGCTGGTATCATATTACCTTACTTAAGTATAGTGTTAACTTGTTTACATATATTGTTAATTTTAATGTTGACTCATAACTTGCCTTATTAAGTGAAGAAGTTTGAGACATTGGAGTCCATCCTGGACCGATGAAAAGAGAAGATGATCTTTATAATCAAGTGAATGATAAAATAAAAAGAAAAAAATCAAAATACGGTAAACTAAGGGCTAATGAGAAGAAAATGAAATCTTTATAACTAAGTCATAAAATAAAAAGAAGAAACTAAAGTGGAGTTAGTCCATGTTAGACCAACAAGGAGAGTAGAGAATATTTTTAATTGAGTTATTAATATTATTTTAATCAATATTTAGGTTCATAATTATTTATAAATATAAAGAAATGATAAAATAAAATGATAATAAAATGACAGTATATGAAAAATGATAGTATAAAATGAACAACTTTATTATAAAATAACAATATATGAAACAAGTAAAATAGTAATAATAAATGTGCTCATGATTTTATTTTATATAAAAATAATTTTTTTTCCCTATCTGGCCATTTTAGACATAAAAATAATGTGAACTAAGCTTTTCGGTACATTGACCTTACTTCCACTTTTTTATTTATTTTTTATTTTTTTAGTTTTACACCTAACACTCTTGTTTGTCTCTCTGTTTTAAATTTTATCACACTTTCTTACCTTTTCCAAACTACACACCACTGTAACTCCCTTATCCCCTTTTTATAAGGAGCGCTGATATTTGTACAGCATCACACTTTCACTATATATTTATACAACATTAAAAGATAAAATTAAAGTATTTCATATGCAAGGATAAAATGAAAAAAGAAAAGAAAAGAAAAAGCTCTTCTTCCAAAAGTTTTCATTTTGTCTGATATGTCTCGTATCTCTCTGTAACCCACCCTCTTCCAAAAGCTTTAGTTCTCTCTTCTCACGTTTCTCTCTCTCTCTCTCTCTCTCATTCGTCATCACTTATAGAAAGAAGAAAAATCAAGTTTTTTCTCAGCACATAAAATTAATCCTTACACATGAAGGCTTAACTCATTTCATTTAATTTTTCATGTGTTTGTGGTTTATGTCCCAAAACATGAATGATTATTTCTTTTTTTTTTTATAATTTTTTCAACAAAACTAATTGAGAATGATTCTAGAAGTTGAGATTTGCTATTATTGTTGAAAACTGAATTAGAAAGTTGTAAAATACGTGTTACAAAATGTTATAAACTAATAAGCAAAATGTTGTAAACTATGTTCATAAAACATGTAAATCAATTGAGGACACATACTAAATAGGTTAATAAAATGTAAAATTATGTGCAGAAATGTTATAAATCAGGTCTCAAAAAGTTGTAAATCATATTCATAAAAGATGTAAACCGGTTTTGAAAAATTGTAAATAAATTGATTTCACATTTTATCAGAACCTGTTTAGTATTTCTCTTCAGTTAGTTAATAATTTTTCTATATGTGGTTTCACATTTAATCTTGAACTTGTTTAGTATTTATCCTCAATTAATTTACAATTTTTAAGAGTTTACATGTTTTTTGAACATGATTTATAACCTTTTATATATTAGTTTGCAACTTTTCGTAACATATATTTACAATTTTCTAACTTGTTTTCAATAATAACAGCAAATCTCAATTTCTGCAAAATCATTATCAATTTATTTTGTTACTAAAAAACTGAAAAAAAATAATGATCTATATTTCAATACATAAATCACAAACACATGAAAAATAAAATGAAATGAGCTAAACCTTCATATGTGAAGGTTAATTTTATACATGCTAATAGATCTTAATCATCCTTCTTCTTCTTTTTCTTGTAAACAATAAAGAACAAGAAAGAAAAATGTGACAAAAAGAGGATAAAAACTTTTGGAGAGATAGTGAATGAGAGAGAAAACAAGATAAAGAAAAAGAGAATGAGGTTTGAAAGGAAGGGTCCTATTTTATCATAGAGTAAGGTGTAAGTGTACAATAAATTTATAATGGTGTGCAATTATTATTTCTGTTTTGTAAGTCATGGCTTTGTCCGGATGACGCACTTGGCCTTGCATCATCATTCTATTATATTATTATTTTATATATATCTTATAGCTATATAGCTTCTAAATAATTTATGGCAAAGAGGAAAAATTGTGGCGAATTTAAGTACCGTCCCCAACCCCTCTCATCAACTTTTTTATTTTTATTTTTTGTTACTCTTTTACTATTTTAGTGTAAAATTATAACCTAATTATTCACCATCAGCATAATATTATATATTACTTTTAATAAATTTTATTCCTATCTTAGTATAATATATTTTGAATTTATTCTTACCAATTTATGGTATAACTTTAAATAATTAATATTTATGTTTTAACTTTTTAACCTTATTTTTAAAATAGATATTGATATAAAATGATCTAATAAGATAAATAAAATATTTAATTTAGATACAAAAATTAATATTAATATCATAAAAAACATTTTATAAACAGTTGCAAGCAACGTTTACTAATACAACATTAACAATGTAATTGCTTTTATATATATATATATATATATATATATATATATATATATATACACCCCGTGCAACGCACGCTGGCACTAACTGGTTGACTTAAATATGCAAGTATAATCAATGCATTTAATTTTTGTTTTTGTAATATTTTATTTTATAAATATCATAAATTTATAAATTTAATATATTTCATTGGTAAACTGATGAAAAATAATTTTCATAAAGTAAAAATATTAATTGTATTAAATATGAATAAAACTATGAATAAGATTAGATTAGAAGGACATTTTAAAATAATTGAACAAAAACTCAATAAATACAAAAATGATAATAGTCAATATGAAGCGGCTAAGAAGTAACAAATGTGACCCAAAATTAAAAAAAAGAAGTAACAACCAGCATTCTCACAACCTGAATTTTACTTACATTGGCATTTAACAAAGTTCAGCTTTGTATCGGTGATGATAACACCGGTTCCTTTTGCCACCCTTTTTCTCGAGTTACGAGAAAATTGTTCAAGGAACTTCATTCTACTTCTCCTGCACCTGTTTTAACGTATGTTTGAGTATAGATTTTGGAGGAAAGGGAGGGGAGAAAAACTTGTAATAATTTTACACTATAGTTCTTCTCTTCTTTCTCTCCAAAATCTATACTCACAAACATACCCTCAGGCGCCACTGTAGGATTCATGGCAAGTGCGAGAGTAAGACCTTCTTCAGAGTCAAATTGCTTGTCCTTCCCAAAACGTTTCCTGATTCTCGACTGTTGCTTCCTTTTCCTTGTGTCTAATATAATGCATTTTGATATCCTATGCAGTATGCACAACTACTGGCATATTCTATTCTTCATTCTGGCAATGTGTTCTTTTTACTCTTGATGAGGTCCTTGAGGAACCAAATGTCTTCTGCAAGACTGCAACAATTGCAGTTGGCTTCTTTATTGAGGAAGAGTACTATTAGCTGTGATTTGTTGCATGTCTGGTACAGCAAGTGGTTTCTCCAATGCATGAATTTGGCTATCTTCAATGCCTGAAATTTAGGTTACATTGAGTACCAGCTCTTCTTTATGATGTCAACAGCGGAAGGAAGAAGGAGCCAGGAGGCTAGGGTGAACTTTGAATGTGACAAAATATGGAAAGAGAGAAAAAACTAGACCTCATGACAAAACAATAATGTTGCCCTTGTAGTGTAGTTTTTGTTATGAGAAAATTACATTGACTTGTGCTCTAACTCCCCTCTATTTATAAACAGAGTGAAACCGGATGAATTTCATCAAGCCTCACGTGGTCATTGTAATTTGCCGTTTTGTTATTGGATATAAATGAGTTTATTTATGCATATGTATGGAGTTTGTAAATAAATAAATGAAATTAATAAGTCCACATACAACCATATACTAATGTAAAAAACATATTTCAACACAATTATAGTATTGTAATTTTTCCTAATCCCTCATTTATTTTTTCCTGTCCTCCAATAATTTAAATCTTAATTACAAAGGCATTTTCCCTCCTCTGTTCTCTTTATTCATACATTCCTTTGTAACTTGTTGGATCTTAAGTATGAATTCTTGATTGCTTGCAGTTTGTTGACAACCACAGTCATAGGCAGTCGTTCACTAGGAGAAGTTGCAGAGCATGACACTCCAATTTGCAACACTGAAACCAAGCAATCCTCCATTATATTTTGGATTTCAGGTTCCTTCTCAGTCATTATTGAGGCCTCATCAATGGAAACTTCTTGATCACTATCATTTGATTCTTGTTCGGAGAACAATAAAGGATCAATTATATCCATGACATGATTTGGTAAAGCCAAGGCTGTAAACTGGTGAATTCCCATGGCACCTTTAAACATCTCATCCGTTGGTCTTTTTCTTGTGAAAATCTCTAGTAATAGTATCCCATAACTGTAAATATCTCCCAGTGCAGAAGGATGGCCACCCATTCCATATTCTGTATCATTTTTGCCAGTTAGTTATTATATTATTATCAAATGCAACTCACAATTTAACACTTGGAAGAATTAAGATAGTGAATCAAAAAAAAAAAAAAACCTGGAGGGATGTATCCAATAGAACCCTTTAAGCAAGCTGACATAATTGATTGTCTAGAAAAATTGCTTGGCTCTTCAAACAGAAATGTAGCTAATCCAAAGTCACCAACATGGGCCACCATATCATTGTCAAGAAGTACATTGCTAGGCTTTATGTCACAATGAACAATTGGAGTATCACAGAAGTGGTGGAGATATTCCAGTGCACAAGCAACATCAATGGCTATGCTGAGTCTTTGGATAAATGTCAATGTCTTGGTTTGATGTTGCAGGCTATTTATAGGATGAAGCCAATCATCTAGACTTCCATTTGGCATGAACTCAAAGACCAAAGCTTTGAAGTCATTACCTTGATGATCAACACTTGAGATGGCAGTTATGATCTTGAGAAGGTTGCGGTGCCGTATGCTTCTCAGAACTTGGCATTCATCAATGAAGCTCCTTGAAGCTCCTCTTTGTTCAAGATTTAATACTTTAACTGCAACAATGGATCCATCAGCTAAAAGCATTCCTTTGTATACAGAACCAAAATTTCCTGTGCCAATGAGGTGATCATGGGAGAATCCACCAGTGCACTTTGCAATTTCAGTGTAAGAAATTGCCAATTCGGAATCCTTTGCAGTAGTCGCTGTTGAAGTTTTTTTTTGCTCTTTTTACCATAAAGATTGTAAGAAAACAAGACAGAAAGACAACACATACAACTGCTATAGCCACAGGGATAACCACTTTGGGGGCAAGAAATTTTCTGGAGGAGGAGGCTTTTTTGACAGTGCATGCTAACAAATTTAACTCTGCGATGCCGCCACAGAGCTTGCTGTTTCCATACACTGAAAAGGAAGTTGCATTCTTGAAGATTCCATTTATTGGTACTACACCTTCAAAATTGTTGTAAGAAAGATTGAGATGCTTGAGCACTTTGAATTCACTCAGAAATTCAGGAATCTTCCCAGAAAAGTTATTGTATGACAGATCTAAGTCTTCTAAACCTCTCAAATTCTGAAAACTTGAAGGGATGCTGCCCTCAAAAAAGTTACCCTGCAAATGCAGCCATTCCAAACTAATACAGCTGCCAAGAGAGGATGGAATCATGCTAGACAATTGGTTCTGTGAGAGGTCCAATTTTGCAAGATTGACTAACTTACCCACTTCAACAGGCACTGACCCGGTCAAAGCATTATGAGACAAGTCCAAGTAAATCGAAAGAGAAGACAAGGCAAGGACTTGTCTTGGTATGGTACCATTGAGCTTGTTATGGTGAAGACTTAGCATCAACAAGTTCTGACATTTTCCTAGACTTGAAGGTATATTTCCCTCAAAGTTGTTCTCCTCCATGAGTAAACTTGTTAATCTCGTTAAGTTGCCCAGTGAGTAAGGGATTGGTCCAGAAAAGTTGTTGACCCTCAATTCCAAGAGATTCAACTTTTGAAGCATACCTATTGTATCCGGAATATGACCACTTAAGTTGTTCCCTTCCAATCCCAGCATTGTTAGGTTAGCAAGATTCCCAATCCCTACAGGGATACTTCCACGTATTGCATTGGAACCTAATGTGAGTCTATTTAATTGAGTTGAAAGATTTGCAATTGAGCTAGGCAAAACTCCTCCAAACCTATTCATAGCAAGACCCAAAACTTTAAGAGAAGTACAATTAACCAAGGAAGCAAGAAAATCCAGGCCTCCAGCCTTCCCAGTTCCAAGATTATTGATATCAAAATTGAGTCTTTCTAAAAGGGGCAAACTTCCTAAGTTCTTAGGAAGTGTGCCAGTGAGACCATTTTCAGCAAAGTCTAGAATTACAAGTGTTGATGCATTTGTCAATGATTCAGGAATCGTTCCAGTGAAATTGTTGACTCCACCAGCAAATATTTCAATATTAGGAAGAGTAAAGCCAACATCAGCTGGTAGACTGCCATGCAGTTGATTTTGAGCAACAGTAAAATAGTATAAGGAAGAAATATTAAAAATTGAAAGGGGGATTATTCCAGACAAGTAATTTCCATTTAGTCCAAGAAATGTCAAACTTGATAAATAGCCTACCTCATTTGGTATGCTTCCATGCAAGTTGTTCACACCAAGGTAAACTAGAGATAAGGAAGAAAAGTTTCCTATCCACGCTGGAATTGTTCCTGTGAAGTTGTTATTACCAGCAGCTAGTATACTTAGTTCTCTGCAGTGACTAAGATTATTTGGAATGCTACCACCAAAATGATTGAGACTAATGTATAGATATTGAAGGTATAGAAGACGTCCCACTTCTTGAGGAAACTCTCCATGCAAGCTATTGTTTTGTAAGTTGAGGCTGGTGAGGAATGTGAGGTTTCCTATAGATGGTGGAACAGTGCCAGCCAGTGTCTGGTTAGCAAGGATAAGAGACATGACCCTTCCATTGGAGTTGTTGCAAGTAATTCCTACCCATTTGCAGTGGTTGATGGATTCATTCCACAACCTCATGATATGGAATGGATCTTGAACTATCCTACTCTTAAAGTCTAGTAAAGCATGGAGATCAGTTTCATTTCCTGCTGTAGCATAGTCCACACATGTGATCGTGCATAAGAGAAGAAACCCTCCAAGGAATTGGAGAAGTGATCTGTTGGATTTTACACAAAAATTGCTCATTTTGTTAGAAATGAAGTTTTTGATGCCAACTCAAGCAAGGCAAAGGTGGATGCAGGTGTATTAATTGAATGGGATATAAAGTTGCCATGAAAATGATGGATTCTGTTGTTTAAATGAATTTTTATAACTATAATACATCTGACTGATTATTTAGAACTCAACCACTCTACATAACCGGATTACCGGGAAATTAGATGATATGTCACAAACAAATCTGATTAGCTAGTATATCATTTTGAAGAAATTTTTAAATACTATGAGAGTGAAAAAACTACTTTTATAGTTGTATTATTTACTGCTTAATATATTAATTTTACGAGTTCTTCTAATTATTCACTCTAAGGTATTGACTCATTGAATGATACTTTTTATTCGGTTATAAACGTCTTTTAAGATTTTGATACAATTAAAAAATTATTAAAAAATACATAAACACACAATAAAAATAATTCATATCGATAAAATTGTTCTTTTAGAAAATTTATAATAATTATTATGAGAAATTTGTGTATCAGAGAAAATATATATGTAAGATAAAAGTGAAAAAGAATAATTGAACTTTTCAAATTTAATAATTTCTGTTTTTGAAAAGACACCTATTATCAGAGGAAGAGTGTAGTATAGAGTTTTTCTTAATGCCTATTTCATCTTCTAATTCTACTCCATTCAATCAAGGTAGTTGTGGAATTGCGATCAGACTTCTCCCTCCATTTCTTGATGCATAATTTTCCAAAATTACACGATTTTGCAAGAGCCACTACAGAAGGGAGTAGTTATGAGTTACCATCTCCTTTTACTTCATGAAAAAGCAACTATGAAAATGGCAGTGCATGGTTTCCTGGTCATTAAAGACACCCCACATAATATGATGAAAATGTCTTTGGACCCCAAATTCCAGCTTATTCTGAGAGGGAGAAGGAGAATAAATCGGTCGCTCAATTATAGCACGTCTCAGACGGCAACTATGATCCAGTACAAGATTTCAGATTTGTTCACAAATTCCCCAAATGAAAACGATAACCTGATGAATGCCGGTCCAGCATGTAGAATCAACATTCAATCATCTTTTAATGAAACAAAATTTTATTACTCTTTTAATATTTTAATGTAACATTCAATCATTCAACCGTCCCCAACCCCTCTCATCAACTTTTTTTTTATTACTCTTTTAATATTTTAATGTAAAATTATAACCTAATTATTCATCATCAACTTAATATTATATATTACTTTTAATAAATTTTATTCCTATCTTAATATAATATATTTTGAAATTACTCTTACCAATTTATGGTATACCTTTAAACAGTTAATATTTATGTTTTAACTTTTTAATCTTATTTTTAAAATAGATATTGATATAAAATGATCTAAGAAGATAAATAAAATATTTAATTTAGATAAAAAATTAATATTAATATCATAAAAAACATTTTATAAACAGTTGCAAGCTGTCAGATTGCATTCTTTGTTTTTGGGGAGAGAAGGAAAAATAAACTTAAGTGGGGGTAGTTTAACAATATTGTTGGGCTGAAAAGAAAAAATGGGGGGTGGTTTTAAAACCACTGAACCAACCCCCCTCCCATCAAACACTCACACTTCTCTCTCCCTCCCATCCTTCTCTGTTCCTCACGTCCCTTCTTCTTCATCCTTTTCCTTTTTATTTTATTTTATTTTTTTAACTCATAAACTCCATTGTGATCTTAGTTTGTCATTAAATCTTCATACTCATCTGCTTCCAAAGATTGAGATAAGTCTCTAATCTCAATCTCATTATTTTTTTTGTTACTCTAGGGTATATTCTAAAACTAGTGAGCTCTCAAGAATGGTAGATGGGTATTTGTTTGGTATTTTTAGTATAAATCTAGTAAGTTAGAAGCTCTAATATTAATAGGTTGTAGTGGGTAGTGTCAAAACTTGGTTTTTTTCTCTAATCCTTAGGAACCCTAGGTTCCATAAATTGAGGGTTTTGTTTAATGGACTCTCTAATTGATAAATTGGTTTAAAATAAATTATTTAAACATGTCAAAATACTTATGTTTATTAGATTATATTGACGCGAAGCGAACTACTCCTTCCAAGCTTGGGATAAGTTGATCCCTTTATATTGTGAGTGACTATTTATATAGTGACGGTGTTTTAAATTATTTTTATGGGAGAAATTAATTTATTATATTTGATAAAAATTTCATTCTGAGCTACTTGGATTATTTGGTTAGTTCGATTAGTTGATTTTTCTCAAATATGATAGTTATTAAATAACTTGACGATTTGGTTGAAATTATTGCTAGCGCTCTTTGTTGATTTTATAATGCCATGATTTTTGTTATATGTTATTTCAATGTGCATAGGAAGAGTTATGATATCTTGCAAGGTTAAATTAATATGAAGAAGATTGAATTTTACATTTGTAAATTGTGTTTGATAAAAATTTATTTAAGAAAACTATGATGGGTTCTAAGATGAAATTACCGCTAGCCATAGCGAAGAGAAATAATGGCAATACTCGCCATAGCGAAGAGATATAATAGCATTACCGCTCACCGTAGCAAAGAGATATAACGGTTTATGTGCACCTAGTTTCTTTTAGTGAGATAAAGTTTGAAAGAATCTTATTTGAGAAATAATAAACCTTGTGATTGATGAGTGGAGATTACTCTCCAAATAAAAATTTGTGCTTCTTATGTAACCCCCATGAGTATGTGGATATTTGATGAAGAAGTTAATTTTATGTGAGAATAAGGAAATGAGAAAAAAGTGAGAAAGTATATTTAGTAATTATTTTTGAGATTTTACTTAGAAATAAAATTTTGAAGAGTATTTATTTTCAAACTGTGAAAGAAGTATAGGAAGTATGGAATACTATATTTTTATTATTGGCTTTTAGAAATGCGTATGATTTGTAGGCTATCCCGTTTTATTTTAAATGCTCGTGCGTTGATTGGTTTCTCGTTCTTATCCACTTGTTTATAGTCCTTATTGGGTTTGTTTGACTTACCCTTCCCTTTTCCTCCAGATTTTCAGGTGCTAAGTAGCAGGTTCCTAGCATTGTTGTTTGTCAGAATATTCTTTTTGGTAGGCCTCTGTTATTAGTTGAGCCTTTTTGGTTGTTGACTCTAATATTTTGCAGCTATAGGACATAAGTTAGGTATTTTAATTATGTGTATGAGCCAGAGTTTAAGCATGATTTTTTTGTATAACTGGTCCTTATTATGTCAATAGCTAGAAATATTGGAATGTAGTAGCTGTTGAAATGAGATTATGTCATTGCTTTGTGTAAGGGTTAAACCTGATATGTGGGTTGTTCAATTTTTAGGGAAGGTGCCAATTTCGATAGCCAAAGTATTTGAGTTTGAAATTTATTTTAGTGAGATCATATCTTTAGACTTGCTTGGGCTTGTGAGTTCATCTAGTCTGTGCGTCGATCACGGCCTAAGATTGGGTCGTGACAAAGTTGGTATCGAGCCTAAGTTAGTAGGTCTTGTCATCCTAATGGCTGCAAATGTTTGGGCAATTATGGAATCTTGTTTGTAATTTGTGTACTTGGGCACAACGTATAAGTAAGAGGCTATAAGTGTCCATTATTAGACTGGAGTCTCCTATTCTTGTTGTCATATTTTATTTGGTGTTGTCTTTGCAATTCACATATGATGCACATGTTTTGATTGATTTAGGAGTTACCTATTCTTTGGTATCACCTTCCTTTGCATCTTGTCTTGGGAGGGACCCTATACCCCTTGAGAAACCTTTGATAGTAGTTACTCTAATGGACTTGTTAGCCACTTTGGTGTTTAGAGCATGTAAAGTTTCGGTAGGTGGTAAACTTTTAGTAGTTGACCCAGAGTTCTTAACATAGTAGATTTTGATGTGATATTTGGTATGGATTGGTTAGCTTCTTGTCATGCTAATGTAGATTGCTACAACAAAGTGGTAAATTTTAGAGGTGAACCGCCATTCACTTTTCAAAGTGATCGGGATGTTCACTAAGTAACTTGATTACCTTCATGGTGGCTCAAAAATTATTAAGAAAAGGTTGTCGTGGGCACTTAGTGATGGTGAGAGATACTAGTTTAGTAAAAGGGAGGTTGGAATATATCCCTGTGGTATGTGAATATCGCGATGTTTCTCAGAAGAATTACCAGGATTACCACCTTAGCAGATAGAGTTTTGTATAGATTTGCTTCTAGATACCCAGCAATATCTATACCTCCATATAGAATGGCTCAAGCAAAACTTAAAGAGTTGAAGGAAAATTTGAAGGAATCACCCAAGTTGTTCTCCTTGGGGTGCATCGGTGTTGTTCGTTAAGAAGGATGGTTCACTCCGTTTGTGTATTGACTATCGGTAGTTGAACAAATTAACAGTGAAGAATAAGTATCCCTTCCTCGTATCGGTGATTTATTTGATCAGCTTCAGGGATCCCAATGTTCTCAAAGATTGACTTGTGATCTGGATATCACCAGCTAAAAATAAGAGGTGGAGACATTCCTAAGACGATTTTTCGTACTCATTATGGTCATTATGAATTCTTAGTTATGTCGTTCGGGCTTACCAATGCACCAGCCTTTATGGATTTGATGAATCGAGTTTCAAGCCATTCTTGGATCACTTTGTTATAATTTTCATTGATGACATCTTAGTGCATTCCAAGAGTAAGGATAAGCATGAACAAAGCTTGAGGTTGGCTTTGCAAACCTTAAGAGAACATAAGTTGTATGCTAAGTTCTCTAAATGTGAATTTTGGTTGCATAACATGACTTTCTTAGGTCATGTTGTGTCTAAAGAGGGGATAAGTGTTGATTCTAAGAAAGTGGAAGCGGTGCAAAATTGGCCAAGACTTGCCTCTCAGAGATTCGCAGTTTCCTTGGACTTGCAGGATATTATCGCCGATTTGTTAAGGATTTCTCTAAGCTAGTAGCACCTTTGATAAAGCTGACGCAGAAACAAGTTAAATTCCAATTCCAGTGGACTGATGCGTGTGAGCAAAGTTTTCAACAATTAAAGAGTTGTTTAACATCTACTCTGTTAGCATTGCCTATTTCCAATGGTGGTTATGCAGTTTACTGTTATGCTTCTAGAATTGGTATTGGTTGTGTTGATGCAACAAGGGAGAGTGATTGCCTATGCTTTTAGACGGCATGAGAAACATGAGTAAAATTATCCTACACATGATTTAGAGATGGCAATGGTGATATTTGCTCTTAAGATTTAGAGACATTATTTATATGGCGAAACATGTGAAATTTACACTGATCATAAAAGTCTTGAGTATATCTTTCAACAGAAAGACTTGAATTTAAGGCAAAGAAGGTGGATAAAGCTCTTAAAAGACTATGATTGAATGATTATGTACCATCTAGGAAAGGCAAATGTGGTGGCTGATACCTTGAGTAAAAAGTCTATGGGAAGTTTTGCACATATAGCTGAGGTTAGAAGACTAATGGTGAGAGAGTTCCAAGAACTTGTTGATAGAGGAGCATGGTTTTCAAGTCGCAGGTGCACGGTCCCTATTAGCTCATGTTCAAGTTCGTCCTATCTTGTTGGATGATATTAAGGGTAATCAAGGAAAAGATCCCTATTTGAAGAAGGTTATAGAAGAGGTCCAAGTAGGCAAAGCTTCAAAGTTTATGGTTGTTTTGATGGCATTTTGCATCTTGGCAAATGCTTATGTGTTCCTAATGTGTTTGATTTGAAAAGGAAGATCTTAGAAGAAGCGCATCATTGTTCTTATACTATTCATCCAGGTTCTACAAAGATGTATCAAGACTTAAAAGAGTTCTATTGGTAGGAAAGAATGAAAAAGGATATAGCTAAGTTAGTTTCTAAATGTTTCGTATGTCAGCAAGTGAAGGTTGAACATCAAAAGCCTGGATTGATCCAACAGATTGAAATACCAGAGTGGAAGTGGGAGAGAATCACAATGGATTTTGTGACAGGATTGTCTAAAATAGTGAGGGGTTATGATTCAGCTTGGGTGATTGTAGACTGATTGATAAAGTCTACACACTTTACCTATGAAGACTACCTACACAATAGTTCATTATGCTAAGCTTTATTTGGAGAAGATTGTATCTCTGCATGGAATGTCAATATCTATTATATCTTATTGAGGGTCTCAACTCACTGCTCACTTTTGGAAATCCTTTCAGATGGCGTTGGGAACTAGATTGGACTTGAGCACTATTTTTCACCTTCAGCGGATGGTCAATATGAGAGGACAATACAAATCTTAGAGGATATGCTCCATGCTTGTCTCTTAGATTTCAAAGGTAGTTAGGACCAATATCTCCCATTGATAGAGTTTGCTTACAATAACAGTTATCAATCTAGTTTCCAGGTGGCTCCATTTGAAGCTTTATATGGAAGACGTTGAGTTCACCTATTGGTTGGTTTGAGATTAAGGGTCCAAATTGGTTGGCCCAGATTTAATTCAGGAAGCCATTGAGAAGGTTCAATTAATTCGAGAACGCTTAGTGACAGCTCAAAACGGCAAAAGTCTTATGAGATCGGAGACATCGACCTTTAGAGTTTGGTGTAGGAAAAAATGTGCTCTTAGGAGTTTCTCCCATGAAAGGCTTGTTAAGATTTGGTAGGAGAGGGAAGTTAAACTCAAGGTTCATTGAACCTTTTGAGATATTGGAAAAGGTGGGGCAAGTAGCTTATCACCTAACTCTTCCACCAGACCTTTCAGGATTTCACCTAGTTTTTCATGTTTCAATGCTTCAAAAATATGTCCATGACCCTTTTCACATCATACAACATCAATCAGTTGAGCTTGATGAGAACCTAAGCTATAGTGAGCAACTTGTAGCAATAATAAACAAGCAAGTGAAACGTTTACAATCTCAGGTTGTTATGCGAGAAAAATATCCACATCTTTTTTAAACACAAGGTTAGTATTTAGATTGAAATTCGAGGATGAATTTCTTTTGAGGAGGAAGATATTGTTAGACTGTGTTCTTTGTTTTTGGGGGAGAAGGAAAAACAAACTTAAGTGGGGGTAGTTTGGTAATATGGTTGGGCTTAAAAAAAAAAAGAGAAAAGGTGGGTGGTTTTAAAACCACCAAACCAACCCCTCCCCTCAAATACTCACACTTCTCTCCCTCCCGTCCCTCTTTGTTCCCTCACGTCCCTTCTTCTTCGTCCTTTTCCTTTTTGTTTTATTTTATCTTTTTAACCCACAAACTCCATTGTGATCTTAGTTTGTCATTAAATCTTCATACTCATTTGCTTCCAAAGCTTGAGGTAAGTCTCTAATCTCAATTTCATCATTTTTTTTTGTTATTCTAGGGTATATCATAAAACTAGTGAGCTCTCAAAAATGGTGGATGAATATTTGTTTGATATTTTTAGTATAAATCTAGTAAGTTAGAAGCTCTAATATTAATAAGTTACAGTGGATAGTGTCAAGACTTGATTTTTTTTCTCTAATCCTTAGGAACCCTAGGTTCCATAAATTGAGGGTTTTGTTCAATGGGCTCTCTAATTGATAATTGTTTTAAAATAAATTATTTAAACATATCAAAATACTTATGTTTGTTGGATTCTCTTGATGCGGAGCGAACTACTCCCTTAGAACTCAAGGAGAGGCCCAATTGATTCCTTTATCCTGTGAGTGACTATTTACATAGTGGTGGTACTTTAAATTATTTTTATGGGAGAAACTAATTTATTATATTTGATAAAAATTTCATTATGAGCTATTTGGATTATTTGGTTAGTTCGATTAGTTGATTTTTCTCAAATATGATAGTTATTAAATGACTTGATGATTTGGTTGAAATTATTGCTAGCGCTCTTTGTTAATTTTATAATGCCATGATTTTTGTTATATGTTATTTCAATGTGCATAGGAAGAGTTATGATATTTGATACTTGCAAGGTTAAATTAATATGAAGAAGATTGAATTTTACATTTGTAAATTGTGTTTGATAAAAATTTATTTAAGAAAACCATGATGGGTTCTTAGATGGAATTATTGCTTGCCATAGCGAAGAGAAGTAATGACAATACCACTAGCCGTAGTGAAGAGATATAATGACATTACCGCTCGCTATAGCAAAGAGATGTAACAGCATATGTGCACCTAGTTTCTCTTAGTGAGATAAAGTTTGAAAGAATCTTATTTGAGAAATAATAAACCTTGTGATTGATGGGTTGAGATTACTCCCAAATAAAAATTTGTACTTCTTATGTAACCCCAATGGGTATTTGGATATTTGATGATGAAGTTAATTTTATGTGAGAATAAGGAATTGGAGAAAATAGTGAGAAAACATATTTAGTAATTATTTTTGAGATTTTGCTTAGAAATAAAATTTTGAAAAGTATTTATTTTCAAACTGTGAAAGAAGTATAGGAAGTATGGACTATTATATTTTTATTATTAGCTTTTAGAAACGTATGATTTGTAGGCTATCCCCTTTTATTTTAAATGCTCGTGCATTGATTGGTTTCACCTTCTTATCCACTTGTTTATAGTTTTCACTAGATCTATTTGACTTACCCCCTCCTTTTCCTCCAAATTCTAGGGTAGTGAGCAGGTTCCTGACATTGTTGTTTGTTCAGGATATTCTTTTTGGTAGGCCTCTCACCATCCACTTCTGAATAAATAAAAGACTGAAGCAAACCAGGAAAAATGGAAGGGTGATTGGGAAGGAAATACACAATGATGAGTTCCCCTACAACTTATAACTGTGGCACATGCCTCTACTTCCCTAGGACCTTAGTGGACCAAAAAGAACTCAACAGAAAGATCCAAAACCTTACCCTGACCTCATTACAACCATCAAAAGACCTCTTGATGTATGTTGCGGGATTGACAGATTTGTGGAGATTTAGGAGAAAGGCAAGCCTATGGAAACAACCATCGGTGAATTGTTTGAGAGTTAATTGACCCAATACACATGAGTGATTAGTGAAATACACCCTAGTGAGTCAGGATAGTCATCCCTGCTTGGAGTCATGATCCTTGATATTATTGACTAATTGAAAAGTGCAATGAGTCTTGTCTATGGATTTTTTAGATTTCATTTGAGCCATTATTCATCCTGTCATTTTTTAGTTGCATTTTGTGAATTCTTTGGTACTCCTACCTCCATATCCTTGATTTGGTTTGAATTTCACATGAGGACATGCAAAAACTTAAGTGTGGGGGAGTTTGATAAGAGGCATTTATGCCGCTTATTTAACTTCTAAACCTTGACTTTTGCATGAGTTTTTGATGTATTATTGAGAAAAATAATAATGATTCTTAACTTGCACCTCATTGCACAATTTTAAGGAATCAATGACTATTGCATTGTTTCTTGGGAATAATTAGAAAAGTGATTCTTGTGCAATTAATTTCTCTCTTCGAAATGGTTTTATCTGGAAACAGGAACATTGGATTGTGTGCAAGCACTCAAAGGAAAGACTCTGGAATAGCTGAGATAGCAAGGAAATAAGAAATGTAGGAACTCACCATTCGGGTGAGCGTTGCATGGGCAGGGACATTAACATGGAATTATCATTGGAAGCCGCTATGGTGAAGCTAGCGCTCGTGCAATAAACCGATTTTGCCTTGCTACTTCATTTTGGGCCAAATTTGGGCCCTTTTTCCATGTGAATAGTAATGACGCTAAGAGGGAAATAACAACAGACTTAGACCTAGTTTTTAGTTTGGAGTTGAGCAGTTTTTTTTTTTTTTTACACACATAGAATTTTCTCTCTCTTTCTCTAGGCTAGGGTTCACAGTTATTATTTGTTCTTTATTTTCTCTAGTTGTAATTACAACTTTTCTCCAAATTTTGATTGTGAAACTTCTCCTATGGAGGAGTAAATTCCTTATCGTGCACAGGGCAATTGACGATTAAGATTGTTCACGAGGTTCTTGAGCTTGTATTGCGAATTGTGGTTGGTTTCCCTTTTCCTTTTTTCAGTTCTTTCAAAATTACAATTGTGATAATAAAAAAAGAAAATAATATATATATATATATATATATATATATATATATATATATAAAAGAATTAACCAAAAACAAGAAAAAGAATTAATAGCATCACTTTCTCGGCAACGCCAAAATTTGGTGCAAGTGTCACGCCCACAACAAATTAATAGTTTGTTTTTGTTCCTGAATTGCACAAAAAATGTAGCGATGGTGCGATCCAGGTCATCTTACGTGAAAGTGTTGTAGTTGATTCTAAAAATAATGGGGTGTTTGGAATTGTCGAGAGCAATTTAAATTTAGAAGAATTCGAATAAGAAAATTTACCTGCACAAAGGTTCCTTCGGATTAAAATTGTTCAGTCACAAATTCAAAGAATAAAATTGCAGTGGTGGTTGCTTCCATTAAATTATTAACACAACAATGACATAATTCTACTTAACAGATATACAATCGCATCCTTGCTAAGAGTTTGACTAACATGTGAACTAGTAATTCACTAACTTGATCCTATGAATCTATGCTAGTCTAATTACCAATTATAGCAACTTAACCTCTAACAAGATTAGTCCCAAACCTTTACTCAATGGATAAATATTACATCAACAAGACAATCCTAAGAAAATTACAATTGCAATAATCCACACAATCAAATTTGAAAGACTGACAAAAAGGAAAAGGGAAACCAACCACAATTCAATACAAGCTCAAGAACCTCGTGAACAATCTTAATCATCAGTTGCCCTTGTGCATGGTGAGGAATTTACTCCTTCATAGGGAAGTTTCACAATCAAAATTTGGAGAAAAGCTATAATTACAACTAGAGAAAATAAAGAACAAACAATAACTGTGAACCCTAGCTTAGAGAGAGAGAGAGATTCTATGTGTGTAAAAATATAAAACTGCTAACTCCAAACTAAAAACTAGGTCAAAGTCTGTCTGTTTCCCTCTTGCGTCATTCCTGTTCACCTGGAAAAAGGGCCCAAATTCGGCCCAAAATGGAGTAGCAAGGCAAAACCGGTTAATGCACGAGCGCTGCAGTGCTCACCAAAGTGGCTCCCAATCACAATTCCATGTTAATGTCCTGCTGAGCATTGGCGCTCACCGAATGATGAGTTCTTGCATTTCTTGTTTCCTTGCTATCTCAGCTCCTTCAGAGTTTTCTTTTGAGTGCTTGCACACAATCCAATGTTCCTGGATCCAGAGAAAACTATTCTCGAAGAGATAAGTTAATTGCACAAGAATCACTTTTCTAATTATTCCCAAGAAACGGTGCAATAGTCACTAATTCCTTAAAATTGTGCAATGAGGTGCAAGTTAAGAATCATTATTATTTCTCTCAATAACACATCAAAAACTCATGTAAAAAGTCAAGGTTTAGAAGTTAAATAAGCGGCATAAATGCCTCTTATCAGCCTATTGTCAGTTGAGGCTTTTTGGTTGATGACTATAATATTTTGCAACTATTGGACATAAGTTGGGTATTTTAATTATGTGTATGAGCTAGAGTTTAAGCATAATTTTTTTGTATAACCAGTTCTTATTATGTCAATAACTGGAAACACTGGAATGTACGGTTGTTGAAATGAGATTATGTCATTGCTTTGTATAATAGGTTAAACTTGATATGTGGGTTGTTTAGTTTTTAGGAGAGATGCTCCAAATTTTCGATGACCAAAGTATTTAAGTTTGGAATTTATTTTAGTGAGAATATCTTTAGACTTCCTAGTTCATTTAACTTGCGCTGGTTTAAGGGAGGGTCGTGACACAAGCGACGTTTACTGTTATATATATATACACCCTGCGCAACGCACACGGGCTATAACTGGTTGACTTAAATATGCAAGTATAATCAATGCATTTAATTTATGTTTTTGTAATATTTTATTTTATAAATATCATAAATTTATAAATTTAATATATTTCATTGGGAAACTGATGAAAAATAATTTTCATAAAGTAAAAATATTAATTGTATTAAACATGAATAAAACTATGAATAAGATTAGATTAGAAGCACATTTTAAAATAATTGAACAAAAGCTCAATAAATACAGAAATGATAATAGTCAACATGAAGTGGCTAAGAAGTAACAAGTGTGACCCAAAATTAAAAGAAGAGGTAACAACCAGCATTCTCACAACCTGAATTTTACTTACATCTGCATTTAACAAAGTTCAGATTTGTATCGGTGATGATAACACCGGTTCCTTTTGCCACCCTTTTTCTCGAGTTACGAGAAAATTGTTCAAGGAACTTCATTCTACTTCTCCTGCACCTGTTTCCTCAGTCGGCACCACTGTAGGGTTCATGGCAAGTGCAAGAGTAAGACCTTCTTCAGAGTCAAATTGTTTGTCCTTCCCAAAACGTTTCCTGATTCTCGACTGTTGCTTCCTCTTTCCTTGTGTCTAATATAATGCATTTTGATATCCTATGCTCTATGCACAACTACTGGCATATTCGATTCTTCAATTTGGCAATTTTTTCTTTTTTACTCTTGATGAGGTCCTTGAGGAACCAAATGTCTTCTGCAAGAATGCAACAATTGCAGTTGGCTTCTTTATTGAGGAAGAGTACTATTAGCAGTGATTTGTTGCATGTCTGGTACAGCAAGTGGTTTCTCCAATGCATGAATTTGGCTATCTTCAATGCCTGAAACTTAGGTTACATTGAGTACCAGCTCCTCTTTATGATGTCAACAGCGGAAGGAAGAAGGAGCCAGGAGGCTAGGGTGAACTTCGAATGTGACAAAATATGGTAAGAGAGAAAAAACTAGACCTCATGACAAAACAATAATGTTGCCCTTGTAGTGTAGTTTTTGTTATGAGAAAATTACATTGACCTGTGCTCTAACTCCCCTCTATTTATAAAATTTGCTCCATCTATTATTCACTGAGCAATGCATCCAGAGGAGGTTAAATAGAGTGAAACCGGATGAATTTCATCAAGCCTTACGTGGGTATTGTAATTTGCCGTTTTGTTATTGGATATAAATGAGTTTATTTATGCATATGTGTGGAGTTTGTAAATAAATAAATGAAATTAATAAGTCCACATACAACCATATACTAATGTAAAAAACATATTTCAACACAACTATAGTATTGTAATTTTTCCTAATCCCTCATTTATTTTTTCCTGTCCTCCAATAATTTAAATCTTAATTACAAAGGCATTTTCCCTCCTCTGTTCTCTTTATTCATACATTCCTTTGTAACTTGCTGGATCTTAAATATGAATTCTTGATTGCTTGCAGTTTGTTGACAACCACAGTCATAGGCAGTCGTTCACTAGGAGAAGTTGCAGAGCATGACACTCCAATTTGCAACGCTGAAACCAAGCAGTCCTCCATTATATTTCCGATTTCAGATTCCTACTCAGTCATTATTGGGGCCTCAACAATGGAAACTTCTTGATCATTAGATTCTTGTTCGGAGAGCAATAAAGGATCAATTATATCCATGACATGATTTGGTAAAGCCAAGGTTGTAAACTGGTGAATTCCCATGGCACCTTTAAACATCTCATCCGTTGGTCTTCTTCTTGTGAAAATCTCTAGTAATAGTATCCCATAGCTGTAGATATCTCCCAGTGCAGAAGGATGGCCACCCATTCCATATTCTGCATCATTTTTGCCACTTAGTTATTATTATTATTATTATTATCATCAAATGCAACTCACAATTGAACACTTGGAAGAAATAAGATAGGGAATGAGAAAAAAAAACCTGGAGGGATGTATCCAATAGAACCCTTTAAGCAAGCTGACATAATTGACTGTCTAGAAAAATTGCTTGGCTCTTCAAACAGAAATGTAGCTAATCCAAAGTCACCAACATGGGCCACCATATCATTGTCAAGAAGTACATTGCTAGGCTTTATGTCACAATGAACAATTGGAGTATCACAGAAGTCGTGGAGATATTCCAGTGCACAAGCAACATCAATGGCTATGCTGAGTCTTTGGATAAATGTCAATGTCTTGGTTTGATGTTGCAGGCTATTTATAGTATGAACCCAATCATTTAGACTTCCATTTGGCATGAACTCAAAGACCAAAGCTTTGAAGTCATTACCTTGATGATCAACACTTGAGATGGCAGTTATGATCTTGAGAAGGTTGCGGTGCCGTATACTCTCAGAACTTGGCATTCATCAATGAAGCTCCTCTTTGTTCAAGATTTAATACTTTAACTGCAACAAGGGATCCATCAGCTAAAAGCGTTCCTTTGTATACAGAACCAAAACTTCCTGTGCCAATGAGGTGATCATGGGAGAATCCACCAGTGCACTTTGCAATTTCAGTGTAAGAAATTGCCAATTCCGAATCCTTTGCAGTAGTCGCTGTTGAAGTTTTTTTCTTGCTCCTTTTACCATAAAGATTGTAAGAAAACAAGACAGAAAGACAACACATACAACTGCTATAGCCACAGGGATAACCACTTTGGGGGCAAGAAATTTTCTGGAGGAGGAGGCTTTTTTGACAGTGCATGCTAACAAATTTAACTCTGCGACACCGCCACAGAGCTCGCTGTTTCCATACACTGAAAAGGAAGTTGCATTCTTGAAGATTCCATTTATTGGTACTACACCTTCAAAATTGTTGCAAGAAATATTGAGATGCTTGTGCACTTTGAATTCACTCAGAAATTCAGGAATCTTCCCAGAAAAGTTATTGTATGACAGATCTAAGTCTTCTAAACCTCTCAAATTCTGAAAACTTGAAGGGATGCTGCCCTCAAAAAAGTTACCCTGCAAATGCAGCCATTCCAAACTAATACAGCTGCCAAGAGAGGATGGAATCATGCTAGACAATTGGTTCTGTGATAGGTCCAATTTTGCAAGATTGACTAACTTACCCACTTTAACAGGCACTGACCCTGTCAAAGCATTATGAGACAAGTCCAAGTAAATCGAAAGAGAAGACAAGGCAAGGACTTGTCTTGGTATGGTACCATTGAGCTTGTTATGGTGAAGACTTAGCATCAACAAGTTCTGACATTTTCCTAGACTTGAAGGTATATTTCCCTCAAAGTTGTTCTCCTCCATGAGTAACTTGTTAATCTCGTTAAGTTGCCCAGTGAGTAAGGGATTGGTCCAGAAAAGTTGTTGACCCTCAATTCCAAGAGATTCAACTTTTGAAGCATACCTATTGTATCCGGAATATGACCACTTAAGTTGTTCCCTTCCAATCCCAGCACTGTTAGGTTAGCAAGATTCCCAATCCCTATGGGGATACTTCCACGTATTGCATTGGAACCTAATGTGAGTCTATTTAATTGAGTTGAAAGATTTGCAATTGAGCTAGGCAAAACTCCTCCAAACCTATTCATAGCAAGGCCCAAAACTTTAAGAGAAGTACAATTAACCAAGGAAGCAAGAAAATTCAGGTCTCCAGCCTTCCCAGTTCCAAGATTATTGATATCAAAATTGAGTCTTTCTAAAAGGGGCAAACTTCCTAAGTTCTTAGGAAGTGTGCCAGTGAGACCATTTTCAGCAAAGTCTAGAATTACAAGTGTTGATGCATTTGTCAATGATTCAGGAATCGTTCCAGTGAAATTGTTGACTCCACCAGCAAATATTTCAATATTAGGAAGAGTAAAGCCAACATCAGCTGGTAGACTACCATGCAGTTGATTTTGAGCAACAGTAAAATAGTATAACGAAGAAATATTAAAAATTGAAAGGGGGATTGTCCCAGACAAGTAATTTCCATTTAGTCCAAGAAGTGTCAAATTTGATAAATAGCCTACCTCATTTGGTATGCTTCCCTGCAAGTTGTTCAAAGCAAAGTTAACTCGAGATAAGGAAGAAAAGTTTCCTATCCATGCTGGAATTGTTCCTGTGAAGTTGTTAGCACCAGCGGCTAGTATACTTAGTTCTCTGCAGTGACTAGGATTATTTGGAGTGCTACCACCAAAATGATTGTAACTAATGTTTAGATGTTGAAGGTATAAAAGACGTCCCACTTCTTGAGGAAACTCTCCATGCAAGCTATTGTTTCTTAAGTTGAGGCTGGTGAGGAATGTGAGGTTTCCCATAGATGGTGGAACAGTGCCAGCCAGTGTCTGGTGAGCAAGGATAAGAGACATGACCCTTCCATTGGAGTTGTTGCAAGTAATTCCTACCCATTTGCAGTGGTTGATGGATTCATTCCACAAACTCATGATATGGAATGGATCTTGAACTATCCTACTCTTAAAGTCTAGTAAAGCATGGAGATCAGTTTCATTTCCTGCTGTAGCATAGTCCACACATGTGATCGTGCATAAGAGAAGAAACCCTCCAAGGAATTGGAGAAGTGATCTCTTGGATTCTACACAAAAATTGCTCATTTTGTTAGGAATGAAGTTTTTGATGCCAACTCAAGCAAGGCAAAGTTGGATGCAGGTGTATTAATTCAATGGGATATAAAGTGGCCGGTAAAATGATGGATTCTGTTGTTTAAATGAATTTTTGATAACTATAATACATCTGACTGATTATTTAGAACTCAACCACTCTACATAACCAGATTACCGGGAAATTAGAAGATGATATGTCACAAACAAATCTGATTAGCTAGTATATCATTTTGAAGAAATTTTTAAATACTATGAGAGTGAAAAAAACAACTTTTATAGTAGTATTATTTACTGCTTAATACATCAATTTTACGAGTTCTTCTCATTATTCACTTTAAGATATTGACTCATTGAATGTTACTTTTTACTGGGTTATAAGCGTCTTTTAAGATTTTGATATAAATTAAAAATTTATTAAAAAAATACACAAACACACAACAAAAATAATTTAGGTTGATAAGATTGTTCTTTTAGAAAATTATACACCAATTATTATGAGAAATTTGGGTTAGAGAGATTATATATAAGGATAAGAGTGAAAAAGAATAATTAAACTTTCCAAATGGTAGATAATATTAGATAATTTCTGTTTTTGAAAAGACACCTGTAACTAGAGGAAGAGAGCAGTATAGAGTTTTTCTTAATGTCTGTTCTGCTTCATTCAATCTAGGTAGTTGTGGAATTGCGTTCAGACTTCGTTACGCGTCACCATCTTCTTTTAATTTATGAAAGAGCAATCATGAAAATGGCAGTATATAGTTGGAAAACAAGCCGGTGCTAATTAAAGATACCCTACCTAATACGATGAAAATGTCATGGTCATGGATCCCAAATTCCAGCTTATTCTGATAGGGAGAAGGAGAATAAATCGGTTGGTCAATTATAGCACGTCTCAGACAGCAACTATGATCCATTACATGATGTTAGATTTGTTAACAAATTCCCCAAAGACCATAAGTTAGGAAAATAAAAAAAATTATATGGCTCTTTTTTTTCCATTTTAAATTAAAAAGTTATTATTTACAGATAGCAACATGCTAAGTAGCCCGAAAAATTTCCGTGCGAACTGCAATGCGAAATGTATCGACCTTTAATTATATTTTGCTCTTTCAGTTGTTTTATTTTTCATTTCTTGAAATTAAAACAAGTAATATTATTTTGACTCATATTTTGAGAACAATCCAACACACTCACATTCACCATTGAATGGGGTATGAACCCAATCTAAATAAGGTCTACATCAATTCAATGGTAAATATAAGTGTGTCGACATAATATCTTATAAGATGTGAGTCAAAATAACATTACTCTTGAAACAATCACCACTTGATTTATGTACGCACAATCATGACCAAAAATCTTTCATGACGTGTAGCAGTGCTCTAAGGGATATCCTCTTCAATTAATTCCCTCACCGTTCAACGTGCGACTACACTGGTGGAAAGTAACTTACCTATATGACTAAATATTTAAATAGGTAAGCTCCTCAAATTTTGAAAATATCAAAGTGATCCCTTACATTTTAAAAAAGGAACAAATTGATCCTTGATACAAAACCTGAAGACCTATATAGATATTTAGTCTACATATAAAGAGGGGCGGAGGGCAATTATTGGTAGTAGTCACTAAAATTGTTAATTTCTTTTATAATTTCTTTTTTTTTCATTTTGACCCTCCTAAAACAACTTGTACAGTTAATTTTGATTAATTTTTTTATTTAATTTGATATTTAAGTATTACAGTAGAAAATATACCATGTAAATATTTGTTTCTCTCGAATATGACGGTTTTTATTTAATTTTTAAATAAGATTAAAAATTATTAAGATATATATATTTATGTGAAATTAAATATTGAGTATTGGCCTCCCCTACATGTAAGTGGTTTTCTGTTGGGGCTTGTAATAGAAGAGACACAATGCAAGGTATTGGCTAGCTTCTAAATGACACATTTCATTGTTATAACCTATGTAATTTTATATATTTATTTAATTATATTCGATTTAAATAATAACCTATGGTTGAACTAGTGACTCAATAGGGTGATACTTTGACCAAGTCAACAATCAATTTGAATTTTATAATTATGATTTATCAGACTAGATTCAATAACTCAAACCAACTCAAATCAATTAAATTGGTTCAGTTTAATATGTTTCATTTGTCATATTGGTCTAATTCAATTTGTCGAGTTAAATACAACTTGATTGCTGGAATTTTCCTGAATAGCCTATAACAGGCTAGAAGCAGTGGCGGAGTAGAAATTTTAGAGGAGGGAGGCCAAATTAGTTAACATAAAATAAAATAAAATAAAATAAATTATCTTATAGAAAGTATAAAATGAGTCATTATATAGTGTTTTTTGTAAAATCCCCAAATTCATAACTAAATTAAATTAATAATTAAGATGAAAAAGAGGAAAATCAATAGAAATTGGACAAGTGTCATGAAATATAACAAATAATATTGGAATATTTAAATGTGTCTAGAGAAAAATATAAAAAATTATAAAAATGTCATTACTTAGTGGAAATTACGAAAATACATTTACTATGTGGAAAAACAATTACAAAACTACTCTTGTCTTATTAATAAATGACAAAGATACCATTATTTTATGGAATTAGAAGAATACCACTATTATTATCTAATTATAAAAATATCATTATCTTGAATGAAGAAATTACTACATATGCCACTACTTTAATAATTATAACAATGTCATTATACCAATCTCTAGACTTGTCATTAAATAAGAATGAATCTAAGCTATTGGATTAATGCTAGATAATGGAGTTAGTGGATGATTATGTTAAAATAATTAATATGGGATTCCAATTATAAGAATAAAATATAATAGATTTGTCATGATTTGGTTATTAAACTAAAATACCTTATAATATCATTTATTAAATAAATTATGATAAAACAAAATATAACACATATACATATCATACCATGCATGACAAAGTGCATGAAACAAGGCAAGACTCAATGAAATTCCATATTATAATCCCTTCATGTATGTATAAGCCAAAAATTAGCATCATAATGATAGGAAACAAAATTGATTTGATGAATAAATTTGTATCATAAAGAGCTTTTGATTCCCACTAAAATTGGCACTACACTAGCCACTACTTCTAACATGATGATTATGCTTATGATGTAGTAATCTAAAACAATTATTACTCCACCCACAAGAGCATCCAAGAATAACAAATTGAAGCACTAAAAGCCCTCCATTACACCCTCAAGTCATGGCCTATTGGTCTATAAAGGGAGGGAAGTGTGTGAACTCATTACTTATAATACACTCTTACAAGTCTTCAAGCCTTAGAAATTCCCCAAATGTTCTTTCTCTCTTATTTTTATCTCTATCATTCTTATATTCTTCTCTTCAAAGACTTCTCTTGACCTTCTAAACCTCATCCAAATACTTAAATCTTAGACCTGAACTTTCACTATCCCTCACAAAAGTTGTAATATTTAACTCTAGTGAAAAATATTTTCCTAAGCACTCAAGTTCTAGAGACAAGATTCAAGGAGGGCTATCCACTCCAAGGGCTCTTGCTCAAGCTCAAGGAAGAAGAGAATGACTCTTTTTAGACCCTCCATAAGAGATAGGAGCTTTATCTTTAATTGTTCAAGCATTGTTGGCTTCTAATCTTACCCATGGACAGAATCCTCAAACTTGAGTTATTGTCAAAGGTTTTGAATGATTATTTGTAAAATATATTTTTAGATAGCATAACATATTCCATTTTGTTTTGAGTACTTTTATGATGTTATCATACTCAAATATAACTTAAAAAGATGGTAGGTGAAACTTAATTTAATAAAGGTGACTTAAGACATGAAAATGCTAGGTACTGAAATTTATGGTTGTTTATGGTAGTAGGAATTTAGAAAAGCAATATTCATAAAATATGAAGTATCTCGAAATGAAAATATTTTTTCCATAAACTAGACACATTATAGAACACTTTCCAAAAAGAATAATCCGAAATGGAGTTCTCTAGCTCAAGATATAAATTTTCAAAGTTAAGCCAAAGACTGAAACTCTAAATATGACCTTGTAGTAGTAAAATAAGTGTAACTCACTCTATAAAAATTCAAATGAACTGATTTCAACTCTATTGGAAAGCTAACACACAGAGGAACACATCCATGTATGCCACGAAAATACATAATAAGAAATAAAGTTGTGAGATAGTGTGCTGAGAGGGTTTGGAAATGGGTAACTTTGCAAGGGTATTATAACATAATCATAAATGTGTTGTTAATGAAATTACCCTTAATAGAAAGCTTGATGAGTTAGGAATCTGAACTCTTTTAGGAGGCTAAGATGAGAAGTGTACAGAAAGTTACAAATTTTCTTGTAAAATATGTCAGAATTGTAAATAGAAGATTCAAGTCTTGTAAAGAGAAAGAGTTTTACGGATTTAAGTTGCAATAAAACTTCAAGAGAAAAAATATTTATATAACACTCATGAGGGAGCTTGAAAATATATAAAGAACCTCTAAATATCCAAGGATAATATTTTAAATTGTATTAATGTATTAATGGAATGCTAAGAGTGCAAAGATAATAAAAAGAAAAAGATTTGGTTAGAATTTGTAAGAATGGAAAGAAATACTCCATAATGTGTAAACACTATAAGACTTCCATAACCTTTTAAGAATTTTAGGGTACTTGATTTATTGGCTTCAAATAATGAAATATGATATGCAATTTAGCATGAAAAGCCTACTATTTGATATAGAGATGTATATGAGATATTGTCTATGTGAATATATAGTGATGAGTTATGAAATGATGAGGATGAATGAATGATTGTCCATGATTTATTTATGATTACATGATGATATGCATACATTCATTTCAAATGAAAATAAAAGTAAAGCCTAAAATATTGGCAATGAAAGTTTGGAAAAGTAGACTTGAGCTAAATTTATGGCATAACCATTGAGATTATCGGCAAAAGAAAGAAAACAAAAATAAAGTCTGGAAAAGTGAATTTAGGCTCATGACTTAACCCCTAAATCGTTGAGGTTACGGCAATAGAAAGAAAACCAAAAGGTTATAGCAACGGCCACGGTATGAGCTCATTACTCTTTAGAGTGGTCTAAGGCATTTATGCATTCATACCGTGGGTGATTAAGAAATATGTTAATGAAAAGAAAAATGGAATGAAAGAAAGATGATGATCATTTTGTTGATAAGTAATCATGAAATACATGTATCTCCTAAATTATTATTACCCATTATTAATTTTATATGATATGCTTGGGTGTATGCTTGATGAAGTACGGAATAGGTATTTTTATTATCGTTATAAGAGTAGTTTAAAAGCAACTGCACTTGTTAATCACGTTTGTGAAAAGTTTGATAATTGAATCCTTACATGTTCACCTTTTTATAATAAACCTGAAATGTAATACCCGATGTACACGTGTCAGTAGACATGTTCTGTATGACCTCAGGGTTCCCTGAGGACCTACAGGTCCTGAGCTTCTCTAAGTCTAGACCCTACACCTCTTTATAGGGCTATGTGTTAGAGTCACAATCTTGGGATCAAAAATTCTGGTAATTGTTCCTAGAGAAAAAATGAGTTGAAGAGTGATTTTTAATGATTTTTATGAAACCCTTAAACGTTTCGTTTTTGGACCACAAGTTTAGAAAACCGTGAAAATTTTAGATTTAAACTAAAACCCAAAATTTGGATTTTGAATGGTTGGGGTTTTGATTTTTTTAATATTTTATTTGAATCCAAATGGGGGGTATTTCCTTATTTACATTTATATTTTAAAATTAAAGTTAAGAAATGTAAATATGTCAAAGATGCTGTTGGGTCCTAAGGTCCTGTTGGATGCTGCCTACAATATTCTCCAGAAGAAAACTCGCTAGCGAGTTATGCTCGCTAGTGAGATATGTTCACTGTAGTTAGCTTTAACACCCAAGCTCGGGTTTCTTATTCGGAAACTGAGCCCTATCATCCCCAAACTCTCTCCCAACCCTTCCATTCTCATCCTCCATCAAATCCATCTCCTCCAAGCTTCAAGGTGAGTTTGATTATTGGTTTATGTCTTTTTTCTCTCCTTGCTTCCATGTTCTAGTGTATGGGCTTTGTTGTCCTCCATTGTTTTCAAGTGGGGGTGCTCCCTCAATGTTGTTAGAGTTTGATTAGAGTTATCTAGAGAGTATTAGAGTTTGATCTTGGGTCAATGTTGTTCTATGGCAGTTGTTGGTGCCATTTCAAGCTCCTAAGGTCATGTTGGTGGTGTCCACATACTCTCAGCTTCTAATGGTTAGTGGATTCAAACTCATAGCCTTATCTTTAAGTATTATAAGTATATTTATGCATGATTAGTGTTAAATATGAAATTAGAGATGGAAGTATGATTATATATATGATTTTGCAAGGATGACAAGCTAGACAAAGAGTCTGTTTTGATAATAGCATGAAAAATGTATTTTAGAAAACCATGGGACCATGATTGATAGATTGCATGTTATGAAAGTGTTTTATATGCAACTCTAAGAGATTCAATGCAAGAATATGTGATTTAATAAGTTGTTATTTTACCAAATGTGCTTTGAGACTTGAGATTTCAAATATGATTTTAGAGTATTAGTTAAGATATTTTGGCAAGAATGTCAAACAGAGTATAACTAAATTTCATGAACTGGATGTTATTATAATGTCAGAGATTTTACCATTTTGAACCTTTCCGTTTCAAAGTATGATATTAGAGTTATTAAATTATGAAAGATGTTAGCTTGAGAGATAAGATTTTAGAAATTCAGTTTTTATGATACTTAGAAGTATGAAATTCAGTGATTCGAGCAACTGCCAAATACATATTCTGTGGACTTGAAATCAGAATACCTACAAGCGGGTGATCCTTTGGGCATGATTTCATAGTTAAGTTATGCTAAAGTCAGATTGTTAGAGTTATATGAGTCCAGAGCTTTCAGAGTTTCAAAAGTTTTAGATTTAAATGATTTTATGTATATTAGAGTTCTTATGATTTCAAAAATAGAGTAACTATATGATAGAGTTTTAAACCCAGAAAAGAGCCTAGAGCAGAGTTTTAAAGAAATGATTAATTTATAATCTAGAGATTATACGGTAGCTAAAGAGAAACAAACAGGAGTTAACGGCTAAGAAAAATGATCGTTAACCTTGGTACCAAGTTGTCATGAGAGGACAATCTCATAGAGAGAATGGAACCTATTGAGGTGCCCGAATTAGATCCTTGATGGATCATAAAGCAGAACATTTCCGGTTCTTGGAGAACCATAAAGTAGAGATTCTTGTTTCTCTATTAGAGTATTGTTATTTATGTTTTTAGAAAGTATTGATATTTTTCTAGAAAATAATTGATTTAAGAGTGATGTATATGTCCAAAAATGATTTCTTGATAAAGTAATAATTTAGAGATGTTTTTCTACGAATTCATAAATATAGAGATATCTTTCTATATAGATATGCACATAAATATCAAGTGGTTTATGATCGTTGCATGTATATTGCAATATATATATATATATATATATATATATATATATATATATATATATATATATATATATATATATATATATATATTCTTGGTTATCCCATGTGGGTGATGGGTGAGAACTCACTCACTGAGTCCGTTGACTCACCCCTCTCCATTCCTCCTCATAGTTGCAGCACAGATATTGTTCAGCTTCAGTTGGCAGACCCAGTTGCTCCAGTGGTGAGTCTTACTTTGGAGTAAGACTTAGTTTAGAATCTTGTTAGCGTATAGTGCTAGGTAGATGTGCAGGTGATGAGTTGCATTTATACACTCATTCTCTGTCCTAACTTGGACATTTTGCATTTAAATTGTACTCAATTGATGTTAAATTAGTGAATTTGCCCTTTGTCCTCAATATGCATTATTGGTTAATTTCATAGCTATAAATATTGTTTTTGGTGCATAATCATTTCTTGGAAGTACTTTGTGCTTTTAACCTCTTTGTGTGAGTGTTGTTTGATAATAGGGACTTCCAAGTTAGTGCATTAGAGAAGAAGAACTTGGGAAACTAAGGTTTAATGTTGTCTAACTTGACCTCCAGTTAGTATTTTTGCAATATTTGGAGGTACAGATATCCGATTGAGGTGATTTTAGTGGCATTGGAAAGCTTATTCAAAGAGCTGCAACTTTTATTTCTAGGCCAAAGAGCTAATTCGAACGTTTGGCCCTCAAAATAGGCTTGGAAGTTTCTAGAGACCGCCCAGGGCAGAAAGATTGCCCAGGTGGTGAAGAGGATCGAAGTCAGGAAATTCACACTGGAGACTGCCCAGGCGGTCATTTACAAGCGGTAGCATCTGACGCGATTTTTGCAAAATGGGCCCGATTTTAGTATTTTTTCTTTTAGGTTTTGAAGGGCATATAAACATTGAAACTTGGACTCTCTCTAGAATACTCGCTCTTTACATCTCTCTCTTCTTCTCTCTTTCTCTCTAAGGGTTCCATTGATGAAGGTGTTTTATCATGGAGATTGTGGCAACAATTGTTGATATTATTTTCAAGTTCTCTCTTATCTTCATTGTTGTAATCCTTAGAGATGAAGGAGTAGATTTCTTTACTAGTGTAGGGATTTCTGAATGGATTGGAATGATGTTTGAGACCCTTTGTTTATATTAAATGCATTGGTTTTCTTAATGTTCTGTAGTTTCTATTCCCTTAATTATTGTGGTGATTGCTATAATCTTTATTAGGATAACTAAATTGGCTATCGTCGTTAGGGAAACCCTTTGGGCATAAATTGATAGATTTATTGGTTTATGTTTGAGGGAAAGCATTAGAATTAACTTTCTAATTGGCGGTTAGGCTATAGCAATTGACTCATCAAATTGATGTGATTTCTAAATAAATTGGCAATCGTCATTTATTAGTTATTTGCATTGATCAAATTCTAGGGGTCGATTGATTACTAGTAGAATTACCAGTGATTTATTACCAATAGCCATCAATGGGTTTAATATTTGGTCAATGATAATTAATTTCCAATCCTAGGAATACCTTGTACTAGTGCTTTCTTTACTGTTGCTATAATCTCATTGCCATTATCTTTCAATTTAAATTTAGTTGCTATAATCTCAAAACCCCAAATTTCTAGTTGGCTAGTAACACTTCCTTGTGAGACAATCTGAATTGTGCCCTTTACTACATTTTTTGTGTAACTTGGCACTTTATAAATTTTAATTTGTTGCGAGCGACATTTGCATCGCAGGATCCGAGCCATGCATAGATTTTCAGATTATGTATTTAATTTCAGTATTTGAACGACCTTGTATACATTTTCAGTTTATAAGTATAAATTGAAATTGTAAAATTTGATTAAAGATACGTGTAAGCTAGAGATGAAATTATGATTCAGTTCGCAAGTTAAATTGATTTTTAGAGTAATATTAATATGTTATTAGAGTTTCGTATATCAAGTATTTCAATTATATAATTTCATATATAAAGTTTAAATAAAGATTTAGATGAAGCCATGATTTCAGAATAAAAAGTATATTATTTTATGCATATAGAGAGACTTAGAGGTCACGAGGCTTATGTGGGGATGTGATTCCTCACATGCGATCACGTTCCTGGTCGGGTCATGACATAAAGTGATTGGGACGACAATGATGACACTTTTAGTACAAGTACAAACTCGTACTAAGAAATCTTGTATTTCTACTCCTATATGTCTTTTCCGTTGTTGTTACCAGAGGTAGACAAGTCCACTTAAAGCAATGGAGTTATAGATAAGAAAGGAGATAACACGTGAAGATTTTAGACCTTTCAAGAATTAGCACTCCAATTTTTAGTTATGTTATAGTTGTGAGAAATAGACTAGTAATAGTAAAATTTATATTGTTATTTGTAATAAATTAGCACTATGGTATATGCCCTTTTATGACTTATGTATTAAGTAGTATATTTCAGTGTAGGTGGTGATATTTCTACATTTTGTCCCTTATTCTACTTATTCAAATTAAGTAAGTGAGCAAAGTAACTTTGACCATCTACGTAAGCATTATGTATTTTACTTCTTGTTATAGGCTTAAGCTTTCAAAATGTAATTTAAAAAAAATTATCCACTATTTTTCCAAGTTAATTTCAAAAGAAAATAAACGCAAGACATAAGTGGCAACTATTAGAATTCAAATGCGAACTTAAGTGTAGTTAGGCTCTACTAGGGTGTTACATTTTTCATATATATTATTGATAAATTAGGATTTATTTCATTATTTATTCTCTCTTTCTCTTAACAAAAAGTCAATAATTTTCTTTTTAAACATCTCTTGGATTCAACATAAAAAAAAATATGTGTATCAATGTATTATTTAACATTAAAATAAAGCATTGATCATAAATAACTAACTAGTAAGTAGAAACTCCACTAAGTGGATGAAATGAGTTAATAAGAGAAAAATCTTAAAAAATATATTCTAGAGGCATTTATATGTTTCATACTTTTATATCATATATGCTACTATATTAAAAGACTTTTATTATTTATGATGCATACTATATATAGAGATGACAGAATTTTAAAGGATGCTATAATATATATATATAATATAAATGTGTAAAATTTAAGGGGACTTTTGCCCCCTTTATCCCCTTCTTTCGCCTCTAGCTAGAGGATGGAACTTTTGTTCAATTACACAAAAAAGATAGTTATGGTGCCATTTCTCGGGGTTAGCTTTGGAGTTTTGTTATTGGTACACCACAATACATACACCAACGCTTCCACCATAGGAAAGTACCAAAGAGGAAAAAATTGCAGGTGAGGATATAGCACGAGAAGGGGGTTGATTGTGCTTTCAAATCCTTACACTTTCTGAAAACTAAAACAAAGTCTATGAAGTATTTAAACTCAATGGCAATGAAAAAACAAAGGTTAATAAGCTTTAGAAAGTTACATTTTGAAGTGTTCAGAAACTTAATAAAAATTTAGAAAGATGTTCAAGAAAATTTAAGAACTCACACAATAGTAATGAATAACACACAACAATTAAAGAGATAGAGAGAAGAAAGTATCATACAGATGATTTTATACTAGTTCGGCCAACTCTTGCTCATTAAGTTCTCAACTAAGCTGTTGAGTGCCACTATCAACTCCTTTTTCTACAGAGAAACTCATATTTTTTTTTACTAGCTTTCTCAAATTATTTTCAGCAAGTAGTTTGTTCAATCAACCCTCACTCACAAGTGGTTTTGATCCTAGTCTTTCCAAGCTAATCTCACTCTGATCACTAATGGATCAAGGTACAAGAGATATGAGTTTTTGGTGTTTAACACTTCAAGAATACACTCAAGTTTCTTAAGACAATGAAATTTATAAGGAAGCTACTTGAGAAACTTCTTTATGATTTTTTAAAGAAGAATGTTTGCTAAGAAATATAAGAAGGGAGATTTTCTTTTAGAGAAACTCAAAATTGATATGAAAAAGAACTTCAGAAATTTTGAAGGTTGCTTAAAAGACTTGTGTGCCAAAAAAATTTCCAGCTTAAAGGTTTTCTCCTTTTATATTTGAATTTGAATTAGACTTGTTGATCTTTTTCCTCTTGACACATGTTGGTCAATCTTTGTATGTCCTAAGATTGCCCTTATAGAAATATGTGCTAAGCTGTGTCAAAGATAGCTATGTAGTACAAAAAATTGTTGTCCTTTGTTGCTAAAAATTAAAATACTTTAGAAACTACTACTTCAAACATAGTGTGGTTTCTGGACTTCTCTTCCGTGAAGGCTTTATTAGAGATTGTGATTCTTCAAGTATAAAGTTGATAAGTTACTATCATAACTTTCTAAGTCTTTGATTTCATAGAAATTCAAATTTTCTTTAGTTTTTGATGATCCAATGTAGTTTCTAATGATACTTTTGTTTCTGATGAACTTCTACACTTTCTGAGCTTTTTATACCTATGTTGAGCTTCTTTCTCAAATGGATGATGATCTTCAAATAGTATTGTTCTTTTAAAAGATGAGCATGAACAAAAATGATGATGATATGCTTGATTTGATCATGAAAAAGTACTTTATTAACTTGTTATGCTACTTTCTGAAGTTACGAACTAGTTTTTGAAGGCCCAGCTTCACTTTCTAATTGTAGTTTGCTTTCTTAAGTTTCTTACATATTGTAATCCACTTTCTAAGCTATTTTTCATATTCTTAAAAATTTAAATATTTTTTAATGAGATTTTAATTATGTTGAATCAAGATAATTATGAAAAATATATCAAGAAATGAATTATGTATATATGAGAAAATTCCTATTTTAAGTACAATAGAAACTCAAGCAAACTATTAGTTCTTTCTTTAAAATATTTTAGTAAAATTTGCTTTATTTACATCCAAAACTTAAGCTATAATAATTTTTTAAGGGTTCTGAGTTAACAAAAATAAGTGTAATGGGAATAGACTGAGTAAGGTGGCAAAATTGAAAATTTTCAAAATTTTAAAAGAAAAAAAAACTCTTCTTCTACCCTCTCTTCTCTTTGTCTATCTCTTCTTCTCCTAGCATCTTTTTTCTCTATGTTGTCTTTCTATCTCTTTTCCTTCACAACTTGGGTTCTCATCTCACAAGAACAATAATCACCCATTTTTCCCATCTCACAAAAATAATCTTGATGCATGAAGGCTGGGCTAATCTCGTTCTTCTTCTTATCTTTAACTTCTCTTCATAGCAAGTAGTACAACAAAGAAGACAAGGAAAGAAAAAATCGGCTCTTTCACTTCTCTTCATATTTCTCGCAGATTCTCTAAGATAGCTTTTGTAGAGCGAAAGTATTGTAAATGACTTTGTATGTATTTGATATTTGTTCTTATGCTTGAAACTGGCATTAGAAACTTGTAACGTGTAAACCGTGTTGAAAAACTTGTAACCCCATGTTGATAAGTTTTAAAATAGTTGTAAACACTTATAAGTCGATTATACTTGAAACTGGGGTACAAGTTTCCAAACTATTGATAAATACCTTGAAACCGATTTTAAATAATTTGAAATTGGTGTTAAAAACTTATAAACCAGTGTTAAAAACTTATAAACCTGTGTTAAAAATATGTAAAATAGAATAATAAAACTAATTAATTTACCTAACATTCTTCTCATCAGCTCATTTATCAAGCCAATAGCAAGATTTTTTATTATTGTTCTTTTATTTTTCTATTTTCTTGAGAAAAATGGTTCTCTTCCTTTGCAACTTGATAGCATCAATTTATAGTTTTCAACACAGATTTACAAGTTTCTTTTAATTGGTTTTTAAATTTTCAACTCTGGTTTACAAGTTTTAAGCATGGATTTTAAAGTTTTTTATACTTGGCTTATAAGTTTTCAGTACAATTTTACAAGTATTTTGCTCCTAATTTACAAATTTTCAACATGGGTTTATAAGTTTCTAGCATAGGTTTATAAGTTTTCACTATAGGTTAATAGGTTTTCTCCATTGATTTACAAATTTTAGCACAAGTTTACAAATTGTATTTTCGTTTAGCACGTGTTTAAACGCAGTAGTGTATCAAGTATGTTACATTTATCCAGCTAAGCTCTAGTAGTGTCCAAAAGTAAAGATGCATAAAAGTTCAAAGAAATAGAGAGATATGCTACAGAGGAACTTCAGTTATTAGAGTACACATGGGCTTCCTCCTCAAAGTCAAGACCAGTCTCAGATGCAGTGTCTTCAGGTACATCCTTGAGGTGGGACTGGACCATTTTCCATTTAATCTTAAACTCTCCCAGCCTGTGACTCATAATGGAGTCTTCTCTGGCGATGGCATTGAACATAATTCTTTTGCTCTCCGGTAGTCTCCTTTTGCAGATTCTTTTCCTACTGATGACAAAAGGGGAGAAAGAACATGTTGAAAAGAGGAGGGCATGTTGATTAAAAAGAAGAAGACATGTTGATTATCAAGTGTTGACCAAAATACAAATTTGGGGCTTGAACATGAATACACTTCTATGGGTAACACAGTAAATCTCTGTTATGATGTGCTAAATCTATTGTGTTGGGTTCTGTTCTTATGGGTTATGTTCCTGTTTCAGCTATGCTATCAAAAGCTTTGATATATATATATATATATATATATATAAGCCAACTTGGAAACCTCTCTATTATGTTTGCGTTCTCAATAAGATAAGTCAGACATAAATAACAAAATTGCGTGAAGAATTATTACAAGTCATTGTATGCTTAACATCTTCATTTGATTGCTTGGACTTGTAATAATCTTAATTTTATGTTGTTGTGTGTTAATATAAGTGTATAACTGCATGTGTATGCGCACCGTTGCTGTATCATTTCTTCTTATGGAGAAAGGAGATCAACCATGGACAACATTTCAATACTATTCATGTTCCTTCAATCTTTCAAATGAAATGATGAAAGCACCGAAACACAAAAACATTTTAAAATCCTACATTGAGTTTGATTTCCAAAAAATGGAAATGCGAAACCATATTGGGAAATATGCTCATATTAAGGGGGAACTAATGTTAAAGGGAGCCTATTTAAATGGAAGCTAAGGGTGCGTTTTGTTTGCAGTTGTAGAGTTTCATTTGTGAAGGAAAAGCTAAAAAACTGAAACTCAAAATTTCAGTTTCAGTTTTTCATTTTCTTTCACAAATCTATAAACTGAAACAAAACTGAAACTGGTAAAGCAAACGCACTAAGTTTACTATTTTCTATCTTTTTATATTCTATTATCAACATGCATTATATGTTTGTCATTAAGAGGGAGATTGTTGGTTTATGGATCCTAATAATGATGATAAACATAATTATGGACTTCTTAATGTGTTTGCTTGAGTGTTTCGATTAATTATCGTTGGAATTAAGCACAAAACGAAGAATGTCTCCTAGTCAATCAGGAGACTTTGAGGCCATCAAATTTGTCCTGTTTGAAGCAGAAATCATGTGTTGATGTGATAGCTACTCATTAGATGAAGAATGGCTGGAGAAAAAAATGAAAAATATTTGGAGAATATCGTATTCTTGACTAAGAATAAGGACATTAATAGCTCCTACATTTCTGGAAGGAAAAGAAGAGACAAGGAGAAAATGATGAGTGGCATGTGGACAAAAAGTTTCTATGCTGCAGATGATGCCACCTTACAATGAAAGGACATGGCTAGACTAGCCCTCCTGCTAGGTCTACAATGGTCAGAATACATTCTCAATTTAAGGAAACATCAGGCATATATAAAATCAAAACAAGAAAAAGATCACTAAAAAAGTATACTATTGTAAACAAAAAATTCCTACTTGAGCGCACTCCTTCTTTTTCTTCACTATAACAGGCATTGCTTATATCTTCTGAGAGCTTGTTATTTCTGTTTCATTGAATATCACCAACTAAGAGGAAAAAATTCTTTTAATCTTTGTAAAAGGCAAATATGTGGGTGAGGCTTTGAGAGAAAAGCCATTAATGGGCTATTGTGGTAGGAACTTAGGTTCCTTGGTTGCTAAGTTCTTCTGTTTGAATTTTTACACACTCGAGTGAGTGAGAACCTTGTTTTGTTTGGTTTGTTTTGTAAACTTGGTTATTTAGTGGAAATTCTAACTTGGGGTATCCTGGATATAGGTTCTAGAATTAAGGAATGATATATATATATATATATATATATATATATATATATATATAAATAAACATAATGTGCAAAGCTATTCTTCCCTAACATCCTTTATTATTGTTAGCTATCTTTCAATTTTGTCTAAAAAATGGTTTTAAAAACTAAAATATCCTTTCACATTTCGTTCTAAAAGCAACAAAATCTAAATCATTTTAACCGGGCATCTTTCATAATCTAAGATATTTTGTTTCAAAGGCCTTTTCAAGCAAATATGCTAAAAGTCTCCAGTCATATCAGGAGATATTTGCTTAAAGTTCTGGCTAGGCTTGTGAATGTGTAGGAACAAATTAAAAAAAGTATACTTGATTCAAGTATGCTTAGACTATCACTAACAAGTAACATTTCTTTCCCTCCACTGTCTTCAAGCAAACCCTCCAATTCTAATATACATGATTGAATCATTATGTAAAAAGATTTTATATTAAAATCATACCAAAATTAAATTCTATTTGATATCCCTTAAAATTATATACTTCTTCATGTTAGTGCATAGGAGCAATTTGCCCTTTAGAAAATATCTTAGTAAGAAACATTAAATATTTTAAAACAAATTTTTGAAACGTCAAAACAGAACATTGGGAAAATTTTGCTTTATCTTGTAACTTGTAAGTTTAACTACCTCAAAAGTTATATAAAAATAAGATTTAATTGTTTAGCGTTGTAAAATATTTTACAATGATACGTATTAAAGTTAATCTCTCTAAAATATACAAATTATTTTTATAAAAGATTACATAAAGTTTATTCATCTAATTCACACAGAAATTAAGCATTCAATGAAACATATTTGTAAATGGTTGTTGCTTGTTAATGAGTGATTTTTTATTTTTAATGTGTGGTCATCAATTGTAAATAAATGGGTATTCCTCAAATTGAGTGACTAATATGTTAATATCAAAAAAATTTAATATTTAATGAGTATATAAAAATTTAAAATATGTTCAAAATTAAATATTTGAATTATTAAATGTTAATATCATTATCTCAACAAATAAAAAATAAGTGTTAACTATAAATTCTTTGGATTTTAGCAGAAAAAAGATACACCCTCACTACAACAAAGTTTTCAACAACACTCACAATATTATTTTGTTTTGTAGTGCATTAATATTTATCCTCACTACAAGATAAAATAATATTGTAAGTGTTGTTATAACACTATTGTACAAACTTACTGTACATGTAACACTACTCAAGATATTTCAATGAGCCTAAATAAAAATAATGAAAATGAAAAAATAATAGCAGAAAAAAAAAATCGTGGCAATAGCAATTCCTGATTTCTAGTGATTTTAGGCAGAGAACTAAATCAATGCACAACATAGTTTAATGCAGTAATTGCATGCCGTATTTGGCAAGAGGCTGGCTCCCCAGAACATGACCAGGTTATGTTAATCACAAATGGCAATGCCTCTGCTTTCTGCGCGCCGTGAATGATTTTTCTGCCGGAAGCATACTACTCTATAATAAGTACCAACTTTAAATTGCAATGTCAAAGTTCACAGCTCTTTTATCACATTTTAAGTTGCTTATCACCAAAGTTGCTACTTCTTAAAGCTTTTTAAGTTCACATTTTATCACATTTAAGTTCACTACCCTAGGCCGTTTGATATAAAAGAGCCCAAAAAGAAACCAGAGTAAGAAACTGTTATCATAGAATATCAATATGACGTAAGTGTTAGACTTAACAGTAATTAGATTAGATAATCGAATATCAATCCGTGTCAAAATTTCACAGTTCCTACCAAATGAAGTTAAGGTGATAAGAGTAATAAGATAGAGGGTTAGTGTTTTGTTTTCTTATATTTATTTATTTTTTCAATTTGATTCCTTATTTTTAATTTTGTATCACAAATTACCTATAATTTGGTTCAAGATCACTTTTTCTACCAGTATCACTTAATTTGTGAAAAATATTGACATGACACTAATAATGTTGATGTGACATACATGTGGCTATGATATTGATTGTCCTATGTTAGTTTTTTTTTTTCCAGTTATGTGACAGAAAAGTGATTAAGAATTGAAGATGAGTTGTAAAAGTGAACAAAAACATATAAAATAAAGATAAGGACCATAATGGTATAGTGGGCACCATGCAACCCAATTCTTTCAAATATTGATAGTTAATTAAGAGGAAACTGTCTTAACAGATGTAGTAAGTCTAGTTTACTTTTCTGACTGGTGTTGCTATAGAACCTTGCTTCATTAAAATAATCAACAAGATTTCTTCTACTTAATCTCAATAATTTATGGAAAATTCTAATTTGGAAAAAGCCTTAAGGGGAAAGATATAGTAATTAAATGTTCAATAATGGAGCTTCTACCATACCCCTATAATATAATCCTTAACTGTACCACAACCGTGTGTATCTTCAGTGGCTATCGTGTTGGTCGAAGTTGACATTCACAAAAACAAGTTGAATGCTTCAAATAAGGACCAACGACAGAGGAGAACTTCCAAAAAACTTCATCAAAAGAAATAAGACTATTCAACCTCCACAATTTGAATATTTCTCCACGTGCTATCCAAGTCCTAGACTTCCCCACCGTGAAAGATCCACCAAAGACTAAGCTTCTTCAACAATAAGTTCTTTCTCCCCAATGCAACTCTCATCACACACAGAAAAGAACTCCAAGAGGATGTTTCATCACAAAGTGCTTAAACATGCCAAGATATCTATCTTCTCTCTAATTGCATTCTCTGCCATAATTTTTCTCATCCATGCTGATAGTATTATATACCATGATTCCTTGCACCCTTTTGCCAACAAAGGTGCTCCTGAGGTTTTGCAAACTCAGAGTGACATAAAAATAGAAGGGATAAGGTCAACTATCACTCTTTCCCACTTGGCTTTACATTCCATGCAAGAAGAGAAGGATGAAGTTGACAGTGATAATCATAGAGGACTAGTTGCTCCATTCAATGGCACTAAACAAGAAAGGATTGCTTGGTTCAGAGGGAAGCTAAAGGAGTTCAAGATTCTCAACTCAGACAAGTTGGCAAGGCAGTTCCATGGTAGAGTTGTTGGATTCTTTAGCAATGATTGTGAGGCTCAATTCTTCATGACTTGGATTTCACCTGCTAGTTCATTTGGGGCAAGAGAGTTGTTGTCTGTAGAAAGCATTTTCAAGGTGCATCCTCAGGCATGCTTGATGATTCTGTCAAGAACTTTGGATTCAATTCATGGATACAGGATCCTGAAACCACTTATTGATCTTGGGTTCAAAGTTCAGGCAGTGACACCAGACTTGTCATTTCTTGTCAAGTGGACTCCTGCTGAAGCATGGTTTAATCAGCTGAGGAAAGGGAAGCAGGACCCTGGTGAGATTCCTTTGTTTCAGAATCTATCTAACCTGATTAGACTTGCAGTTTTGTACAAATATGGTGGTGTCTACTTGGACACAGATTTTATAGTCCTGAAACCCTTCACAGGGTTGAGGAACTGTATTGGTGCACAGAGCATGGATTTGGGTCATAAGCACTGGACAAGACTCAATAATGCAGTTCTGATATTTGATATGAACCATCCACTTTTGCTGAGATTCATTAAAGAATTTGCATTGACTTTTGATGGAAACAAATGGGGGCACAATGGTCCTTACCTGGTTTCTAGAGTGGTTGAGAGTTGGGAAAAGACCAGGTTTCAACTTTACAATCTTGCCCCATATGGCCTTTTATCCAGCAGATTGGTACAAGATAGGTTGGCTCTTTAGGAAGCCCAAAACTAGAGGTGAATCAAAATGGGTTGAGGCCAAACTGCTTCAGCTAAGTGGTGAGACTTATGGGGTCCATTTATGGAACAGACAGAGTGGCAGGTTGATGATTGAAGAAGGAAGTGTCATGGGAAGACTCATATCAGATCACTGTGTCATTTGCAACTCTATATATAGTTCATAAGTAAAAATTGTTGACCGTAGGTTTCTTGAAGCCGAGCTTTGGCTTTCCCTCCACAACCAATTTTCTTTTCTCTTCTCAATGTGTAGGAGCACTTGATGTAAATCAGACACAGCTCAAAAATTTGTGAAGTAGTTCTCTCCCAATAAGAAATCTGTATGGTTTCTATTTTTATCTCTCGTCTTGTATCTTTTCAATTTCATTCATATTTTTTAGGATTTTGTGAAGAAAACAATGGAAAAAAAAAATTTGTGTTTCGTGATTTCATTTTCTATTATCATTTCCCTCATAAATTTTAAACAAAAGAAAATAGACCAAAAACATATAATGAATTCAGAAACCAAACAGACTCTTACTTTATCAACTAGATCATTCCAATGATGTTCAAAATCCAATGGCAATTCACAAGCTCTATCTCAATATTCTACCACAAATAAAAACTTTCACCCTTCTAAATCTCATCTGTAATCTAAATCTTCCACATCTCCACAAACCAAATCTTGGTAACCTCCTAAAGGACTTTTTCCTAGTCAACTTGCGCTTGCCACTTTTGTCATACCTATTGGGATAGCCAAAATCCCCACCTATGTAACTACCATTTGAGGCCAATTCACTTTCCCTATCAGTTACAGCAAAACGGGTGGGCCCAATCTGCTTGAACAAGGCCCATGGATCCCGGTATTCACTCTCTGAATCACTGTTCCACAAAGATACAGGCTTAATTATTGGTGAGCCACTGTAAGAATCAAAATGGGTTGCCAAACTTGTATGTTGCATGTCAAATAATCTCCTTAGAGAAGTGCTACCGCCTTTCATTAACTCTAACAAGCTAGTGCTTCTATGAGATGAAGGTGAGGATGAACATGATGCAGCTGATGATGATGACAAAGATGATATTGAAGACCAATAAAGGGATTTTTGGTGCTTTATAATATTCCTGATCTTTTCCTTTTGTTCTTCTGTGTTGATGAACCAGTGGGGCTCTTCATCTGTTTCCTCTGTGATTTCAGAGAACATGTTGTCTGAAAAAGGGTTCAAATAATACGTGTGATGTAAGCAAGTTTGCAAAGGTGTAGTTTTTTTTCTTCTAATTCTATGAAGTCATAAGAGATAACAGATTGGACAAAACAAAGAAGGCCATGCCATTAGAAAAATAATTATGAAGCCGGCTTGAGTTAACACTTGATACACCCTTTTTTTATATTAGGAATTGAGATTAGACATGACAAGATTGGAACATAAGCCCCTATTGGACACTGAAGTAATGACTAGAAAGGGGGATGATGCATATGTCAAAAGGGGTTGTCAATCCTCCAAATGCTTAACATTATGCAAATAAATCCGATTCCATCCAAAATTGCATACGGATTCTTTTATTTTAAGAGGACCAACAATGACCGGAAGAAAAAGAAAAAGAGGGCAAACGGCATAGGAAAGTGGCAGCATAATTATCTCCAACAAAGGGAAAAAAAATGTTGCTATTTACGAACCCAAAAAATGACTACATACAGAGGGCCTCCTATAGAAGCGTAATAAAACTACAATATAAGCCAGGTTTATGTATGACAAAAACCCACAAAAAAAAAAAAAACAAAAACAGGTTTATGTTAATTTGGTTTCCAACAATTCATCCATGATTCCAACTTAGCATTGATTCTCCAGCAAAAATTTATACCAATATCTTTATCATATTTGCCGTTTTTTTGTACTTATTTAGACTCGATTACTTCCAGTGAGATGCCTCACCGAGAAATTCATGGATCAACTACCAAGTGATACTACCATTTCATTCAGAGGTAAGCATCATTAATTCACCGCAATATATTGCCTATGTTGATTAGAAGTAGCCAATTAGTATTAAAATGCCGGAAAATTGCCTTTTTTTCCCCTTTCCCTAAACTATAGTTGGTTGCAATTTATGTCCAGAATTTTAAAAATATGAAAATCAATCTTAGAACTTTTCTAAATGTGCATTTTATTTATAGTGTTATGGTTTCATCTATTGTTAATGTAAGATAGGTGCATTATACCCCAAAACTTGAAGATATTTGTAACCCGATACCCTAAATTAAAAAACAATATACAACTCGATACCCTGACTTTTCTTGAACATTTGTTATTTTTGTTAATAATAAATGAAAAGTTAATAAAATGATCAATTTACACTATTAAAAATTGTTAAGGCCCAATTTGATATATAGTATAAGGCTCAATAATATTAACTAATAAAATAAAACCAATTTTTATCACATGTTTGGTGTCATATATGATAGTATAACACTATTTTTACTATCTAATCCCAAATCAATATAAACTTATTCTTCTTCGTCAACTCCCCAAGCTATTCATCGTCGCGCTAGCTACCCACGCACCCACTTATCTCCCGCCAATCATGTGGTGCATCAAATAATGAATTGTATAAAAACTTATACAATATATTACTTATACTATAGTATCAATTTTGTACAATAATGTCTTATATATTCAGGTCTTATCCTATGATGCACCAAAAAGAGTTTAAGGACCCGTTTAATATGCTTAATAGGATAAAGACTAATAGTATAAGCTGATATGATAAGGCATGATAAACTTTTAATCTTATACAATATTTGGTGTAATATTGTATAAGATATTATATTTTATATTCTATAATATTATCATTTATTTACAAATAATTATGATATTATAAGTAGATATTAAATTAAATAAATAATAATAAATAAGAAATTTTATTAATGATTTAAATATAATTTTCAAATATTATATTTATGTAAATATTTACTAATTAAAATTTAATTATACCAAATGTTATTATTTATTTTATTATTTTATAACTATTTATTATTTCATAAGAGTTTATTTCTATGCACTAACAATGTAAATTGTTTTTGCATCATGCAATCATGTATTACTATATGAGAAAAATGACACATTACTTGAAAAATCATACAAATGAGATGACTTGCTTAGATGATAGTGTAAAAAAGTTTTACATTGTCAATGTATAAAATTTAAACTTTTTAATAAGTTATATAAATATAAAATGTACCCTTTTATATATTTTAATATTTTCTATTTTTAATCATAATTGTTTAAAGTTTTATTTAAAAATAAACAATAAAACAAAATATTTCTATGTTTAATCCTTACTTCTATATGTTACATATTAGTTATTATTTATCTATATATTTTACTAGTTAATAATTTAGATTTTTTATATTAGATATTATTTATTATTTATTAAAAATATTTATTTGTTATTAAATATTTATTATTTTATTTATTATTTATCAATTATAATTATTTTTATTTTTATTATTCTATAAATAAATTAATATCATGTATTATTTTTCAATAGTATTTATTTATTATGAAATAGTTTTATTAAGAATTATTTTTATTTATATAATTTTTACTTATTATTATTTATTTAAGAATTATTTTATTTTAATAAAATATTAAAAAATAAAAGTGATTATATATGTTAAAAGTTAATTGGATCTAATTTGGTCTTATGCTGGATTAACTTATACAACATTTTGACATATAAGGGTTTATGAAATATAAGTGTTTAGAACCAAATTAATTAACATGTTAATTAACGCAAGGTTAATGGTTAGGAAGCATAAACAAAAACTTAGTACATAGTAATGAAAGGACTCTGATTCCTTGATAAACCAGAAAATTAGATGAACCAGTCATGAAATTGATCTGAGTCACTATTTGAATAGGTCCCACATCAAAACTAGTGCAACCCAACTCAACTAGGTTTGTATCAAAATCGGTGACTTGCTGATGATAAAGGAATAAGGTTCAATTTTTTTTTTTTTTTGGCTAAATGATGCCTTTTTTTAAAATACCTTTTAAAAAATCTAATGTAACTTATAGAAAATGCAATAACTTTGTTTGTATTGTCATGACTTGTGAGTTTATGATGTAAAACTTTATGAATTTGTTTATGTAGTTATGTTTGAACTTGTCAATTATGATTCGTGATTGTAATGTGAACAATATATAGGAATTTATATTATTTATTTATGTTTTTATATTTGGATCCTAAAGGCGTTAAATTGTTAATTAGTTATCATTTTATTGTATTTTATTTAAATTTTTATATATTTTGTATAAATCCAATTTCAGGGTTTACCATGAACTTAAACCATTGACCCGGTAACAGAATCTTAAACCAAGTCAATCATTAATCCAAGTCTGAAAACTATGCTTAGTACATTCACAAGTTTGGTATAAGGGAAAGGGAAAAGAATGAAGGAAACATTTATGTGGTTTGAAAGTGTTCATGAGTTTTATGTTTAGGAAGGAAAGGTGTTTGAGAATTTTTGCTAACCCCTCAAAATCCTCCAAAATCCCTAATTTGTAGTTTTCCAATTTGAGAAGTTTTAAAGTGATTATTATTTAATTTACTATATTATCCCTATTAAAATATCATTTATACCAATTTATTTAAGTTTCAAATCAACTTGTTATAAGCTTCGATGAATATAAAGCATATTATTAAGTTTTTAAATCTCTTTATATAAAGCATTTTAAATGTTAATAACTATGTTAATATCTTATATAAAGCATATCAACTTGTTTTTTAGATTCTTTAAAACTAATATTAATATAAAGCATATTAACCACACCAAATTAATTTAATAAAGGATAAAATTGTAAGAATATATTATAAGCCATCCATTTTCTTTTTCTTGTCAATTTTAAACTCATGAACAAAGTTTGTTAAAACCTTTAAAGCCCTTCCTTCCCTTTTCCTTTATTTTCCTTTATAACTTTGCTTTCCTTTCTCTCAAAACTCGTGAACACACCTTTAGTCAACAAAGTCTTCAAGAAAAGGATTTGTCTATTGGGAACTATGCAACAAAGTAAATTGGCAGGCTTTAGTGTGACCCCAAATGGGTTTTAGCCTAAAAAAGAGGGCATCATAGAGTCTCGAGAGAAAGACAACATACTTCCTTATAGGATGCTCAATAGGTAGCGCTCGAGTGTTCCCAAAATATCCACAAACACAGTACCATAATTACGCCAAAATGGAAATATGCTCTACTAGCTTGTAAAACCTATTTTCCTTTTTACTATCTCAATTCAACAACCTACCCATTGTTTGATAAAAAGCTACCTCTCCTACCAAAGCACAGACACATGTCCCCATCACCAAGTCAAACACCTTTGTCCTATCCTACCCTAAGCCATTAAAAAACCCTAAGAAGCCATGAGAATAAAGGACAAGGATTACCCAAGGAGGAGAGTCAAATCTTAAAAGACACGTTTGAGACCAAAACCAACAACCATATTATTCCCTGAGCATCTTGAGCATCGTGTAACAAGGAGGAGGGCTTTGTTCTCTTTATCCCCTAAGAGTACCTTGTGGTGGTTGTACCTTCACCATCGAGGCCACTTTGAACATATAGTTCCTAATCCTAGCCATCTCACCTTTTCTCTAAGTTTATGAACTCATAAATCAACCAAACTTGGTTATGCTTGCTAAGTTTTGGTTTGGACACAATAAGGTTATACTAGATTATGGCCCATGCAATTGCATGGATAATTAAATTGAGTAGATATACAATTTTGAATTATATATGTGTGATAAAGAAGTAAATAGTAAAATAAATTGTCCATAAATTAAATTATATATAAGTCATTGATCAACTTATGATATAACATTCAACATATATTGATAAATACTTCTAATACACAGGCATGATTAGTTTCATTAGTGTTATTCGAATCATCATCGCATATAAAAATTTTCAATCCTTTCTAATTTGTTACTTTAGAAGTTGCAACATATATGGCCATAACTAAAAGTGAGCCTCTCCAAAATAAGCCAACATTTTCTCTAGAATTGTGTATCAATATAAGATTATATATATATAATAAGCTTCAATAAAAATTAATAAAATTTATGATATTATGTAACACCCTAATTTTTTTTAGAAATTAATTGAGACTTTGTTAATGAAAATATCAAGATTCTGAAGGTATAGTAATGATGATAATGACTCTATGAACGAACAAAAAAAAGTAAATAGTATTTTGAGCTTTAGGCCTCAAGACGCTAAACGGATTAAGGGAGATACAGAAATTGAAAAAACATAGGATAAGGTTAGAAATAGTTGGAAATGAAAATTTTATACTTAGAATTAATTTTCGGATAATATGGTTTTAATGAACGCGTTTACGTTCGGTAAGATTTCATATGCGATTTTTAACATGAAAGATGTTTTAATCACCATAAATGAATAATGTATATCCATTCTAAACAAGTGGAAGGCCAAGATTCAATCTTCAATTACAAGATTTAATCTTAGCTATCCATTTTACTTTCTTACATTAAAATTACTTAACTATATAATATCTTATTCATGCATTAAATACAAGATAAATAAAACTCATATCTTCTCAAGAAGCCATAAAGAGTTTGGCCATCAACAAGAGAGAACCAGCGCTTCCTCCATTTTCCATGAGCTCCAAGCTTGCATTCAAAGCCAGTAAACACTAGCCTAAAGTTGTTGAAACTTCAAAGTTCCTTTACTAAACTTGTTCTACACCATAATCCCTATAAATCTAACCGATTAAAATCTATTCCTCACCAAACCTTACCTTGATAGCTTACTCTCACTAAGTTAAGAAGGAGTTGGAGTTGATTTGGAGAGCTTTGGAGTGGAAGAAAGCAATCTTAGAGCACCTTGGGCCCAAGGATTCATTGAGTCACTAAAAGTAGGGTTTTCTTTACCCTTTTCTTTTCAAATTTATTCTGATGAGTTTTGATTGAGTTAGGTCCGAAATTTCTAGTTATATTGGTTGATGTTATGTTGCTATTGATGTATTAATTTTGGTAGTGTGTTTGGATGTGTTAGAAAATCATTTTATCAAAAGAAATTTTGACTAGGCTATTGGATTTTTGGTTTGGCTGCAGACAATAAATTTTCGTGAATTTTAGACCTATTTGTGGTCATGTTTATGAACTGAAAAAGTTATATGTGGCAATTAACAACTTAAACTAACTACATGAATTTTCTTGGGCATTGGTTTTAAGGTATACTGCCTTAAAAAATCAACATTGAAATGGGACTAATGTTATCTTGATTGTTGAAGCTGAAGCAATAAGATTGTCCAATTCTATTACTATAGCAAATGATTGAACTATACTTTGAAATCTTTAGGAAGTTGCTAATATATTGAATTATCATGTAAATTTTATTGTGAGTTGATTTAATCATTTGCTAGGGTTAAAAATTATAAGAACATGGTCTTAGTATGAATAAGTGGTCTCTGACCACTAAATTTATACAATTTAGTTCACAGGGTTGAGCTCATTTGCTGTGAAATTTTACAAGGTCTCTTAGACACATTGAAGTCATAGATTTGTGGCTCTTGAAATGGCCATTTGATGTTGAAATTAAATGTTGTTCCTGAATGATAAACCTCAGGGTGTTGGAATGATAAGAATGACTTAAATTAGTGATAGAATGATATCTAGTCCAAGTATATGGCATATGAATGCATGCTAGTTGTTTCAAATACTTGCTTATGAGGCATGAATGAGCCTAATGTAATTGAATGCCTACATGTGATGTAAGCATGCCTTTAAGAAAAGAAAAAGAAATACATGATGTGGATATTGTAATAAAAGAGAATATGTGAATCTTAGTTATGAAATTTTGAACGTATGGGCAAACCAGAGACAAGACTTATGTGGATAAGGGAAGGCAAGAATAAGGACTTACTTGGAAATTTTATGAGTTAGTAACGTCTCGGCTAGGATAGAACTGTGATTTGAAAATGGAAAAAAATGAAGTCCTGATGATCACGAATAGGAATGAACTCATGTCCTAGTAGTCTATTGTCCTTTGTGGAATTATCCACTACAGACACCTCTTGATGTGAAATTAAGCCTTCCTTATGTTAACAAAAAGAAAATGCTAAAATTGGATTCATGGTTACCAAATAACAATGCATAAATTATTATTGTGGTTGTATTTCATTCCATATGATGTACATACTTTAGTATTGATACTTATAATTTTTGTATGAATATTCTTATGTGAATGAACTTATTGTCTATATTCTACATCGTGTAAGGGACTATCCTAGAATTTTATAGTATTCTCACCTCTACAAGTTGCATGTACTTGTTATTACTCGGATTAAGTGCGTCACTAGTATTCTTCCTTGATCGCCAGGCGGGTGTGGCATTACGCCCAACACTTGGTTCCTTGTATGTGTAGGTTACTCCCAGTTCTGTGTGTATGTGTTTTTGGCCGTTCCTTCAGTGCATTAGTCTTTATGGTTTAACCTCGCATCTCCCTACGATGGTGTGCCCCTTCATATGGCATACCCAGAGTTATTGATATCCAATTGCTCTACTCAGCACCTCTCTGGCAATGCACCCTCCTCTTCATCATCATCCTAGACTGGACCCACCCAAGGGTCTTGATGCCCCTGGCGGAGGTGAGGCTATCATAGCGATGGCCAACGGCTTCCTGTAGGAAGACGTGAGGTTTTTAGGGACTCTTGGCTTGTACATAGTAGTAGTATAGTGTTAGGACTTTACTAGCCTGCGCCGATGTACTATTAGATGTTTTCAGGTCCATTTGTATCTATATGTGATTTTGTTGAGCTGAATACTTGAACAAGCTAGGTTTTTTCTTAGGCGATGGCTAGTCCTTTTGATCCTAGTCCCTGACTAACTTAGGAGTTAACTAGTTTGTTTGCTAATATGATGTACATATTGTAGACTTAGAAATGATGTTCATATATGGAGATACAAGCTTTGAAACATATATGTCTAAATTACTTTATCGTATTGTATTTCGACTATAGATTATGAACGTAAGTAATACTCTACTAATTCTATGTTAATACTCAAGTAGAATATGGTAATTAGGAGGGTGTTACATTATGCATCTATAAGAAATGATGAAATTTTATTATGAAAATAGATTTTATGAGTAATAGATATTTATGACAAATTGATTAAAAAAATTCATCATCTCAATCCCTTACTTCTCTCTTCTTCTTAAATAAAGAAATTATGAAAATTTTTATTAAATAAAACAGATCCATAAGTATACTTATGTTTATTCAAGTGAATATCGTAATAATTTTCATAAATTGAAAAATCAATCATCTTTATCCTCATTTCTCCATTTTTTTTTTGAGTAAGGACATGTGGCTTCAAATTCATATTAAATAAAATAAAAATTTAAAACATAACAAAATATGAATTATGAGTATAATAAACTTTACTAAAAGATATATCAATGATTTTAGTGAGAACTTATCAAAAAAGTTTCTATCACTTCATTCTATATAGTATCATAGCAAATATCATATAATTAGCTCTAAAATAGCTATATACTTACAACTTATTTCACAAGAACTAAGCACTACCTCCAGTAGAAGAAAAATGTTGTCATTTTTCTCATACACATAATTTTTTGTATAAGTTTAATTACATTGTTTCATGCAAAGTTTTAGATATCACAAAAAGTAAAAAATAATTGTAAAACAATTTTGTAGGATATTTGATATAATAACTTTATTTATTACAATTATGTTTAAATTACATATATTTTTATTTTAATTTCTATGTTTGTATGTAAATAATTAACCTTTTATAAGGTAAAAATAGTTTAAATACTCTACAATATAAACATAAAAAATCTCCATAATTCACTTGAGTGGAGTATTGAAAAGGTTTTAATAAAAATGGATTAAAAAATAAAAAAGGAAAATGATCACCTCTCTTTCTTTCTTCCTCTTAGATTTCTTATTGAATAAAGAAAAAATAATTAAAAAATTGTATTAAATAAAATAAAAAATTTAAAGTAAAATATATTAATATACTGATCATTTGTCTAAATCAAAAAGTGACATATGTCAAACACAATAATACGTAAGATAATATAATTTTTGGAGGAAAATTAGGTGTCAAATACGTGTCAACTATCAAATACAATAGTATTCCCTTTGGCATGATTTTTCAGTAATAGAGTGAAACTCATGATTAGATGACCTTGTAAAATTTTTTTACACTGTTAATGTATCAATTAAATCATTTTTATAATATAAAATTTTTTAAAAATAGATGAACATCTTTTAATATTACACCCAAACATAAATTAATTTTATATCAAAACATAAAAAAAATTAAAATTTTACTTTTTTTTAAAAGAGTTTATTTAAAAAGGTCAATTAAAAAAAATCTCTCTTTAGAAGTTATAATTTTTTTATCTTCTAGAGAGAAATATTTTTTTTATAGAGTTTAATTTTGATGCAATGACGGTATAAAAGAATTTTACATTATCGTATAATCAAATTTCTCCTTTTGCATGACTTTCCAAGTAGTGCGGGTGGAACTTATTATATTTATTGATGTGTTATTACATGATTAGGTCATTGTATAAAACAATTATACATAGTTAGTATATTAAAATTAAATATTTTTCTATAATATAAAAAATGTTTACAAATAAATGAAAATCTTTTAATACCATATCCAAATATAGATTAACTTAGTTGCATCACATTTGCACATGGAAACTTGATTGTCCCATTGAGTATGTGCAATGATAATCGAAGCTTAACACTTGGAGAATTAGATAACCAAAATTTGGTGCAAGTATTGGAGTGAAAATTCTTTACCATTATGTGACAAATGCCACTCATTCAGTTAACTATCCAATTTTTATATATGGATAGACAATACGTTGTCCGCACCAAATATTGAATAAGGATATAATGTATAATATTGGCTAGATTATCCGATCATACCTAATACATCATACCAAATATACCCTAGAGTAGTGATTGGTAAATGTCCGGGAGAAGAAAATACAATGAAATCAAGGGCAAAAACGTGTTTGAAGAACAAGACAAAGAAAAATATAAAAATTGTCTCCTTTAAGGACAACTTTTGAGCCAATTTATGTCTTTAAAAAGAAAGGACAATGAAGACATATCCTTAGCACGACTAATAGAATAAAGGTTGATAATATATGATATGATAAGATATTTTTCTTTTGCACATCAGGTCACTATTTTGTTTTGTGTTTCCTCATTTTCATTATTTTTATCTCTCACGGACTCTCTTTTTATTAGATCACCCACTCTATCTTTTCTTGCACGACTCATGGTATCTCTCTAGACTTTCTTTCTCCCTCTCTCTCTCTCTCTCTTCTCTTTTAACTCTAATTTTTCTCCTCACATCCTCTCTAGATTCTCAGCTAATCCTCATACACTTGCTAGGGAGTCAAAGGAGCAAGTGTAAATTAAACTTCTACTAATCCTTCTTTAGAGATATATCCTATAGCCATCATAGAAAGTCTTCATATCAAATTGCCATGGTCTTCCAAGAAGTAATTGTCCAACATGCATAGGTACTTCATCACATAAGACCTCATCCTTATATCTCCCTATAGAGAAAGAAGTAAGTATTTGTTTATTTACCTTGACCTCACCAAAGCCAATGGGAGATTGTATGATCTAAGATGCTTCAAGGTAATAGTCTCACTTCTCTACCAGGGTTGTGCTAGCAACATTAAACATGTACCTTGATAAACTATCATATTACTTGTCCTAAATGAGGTATCTACTATAGTAGATTTTCTAACTCTATATCCTATCTCCAACCTCCTCATTGTCTAGTAAGTTGAGTGCTCTCCTAGTAATCAAAATGTTGTCTCTCTTTTTGGATACTCCACATAATTAACATCTTCCATATCTAGCATGGACTCAATCTGGATCTTCCTTTATCTCTAACCTAATCTCATTATTTTCTTACAAAATCATTGCCCTGTTGTTTGGAAACTAAGAGACAATATGACCTGTCCCCACACACCTAAAGCATCTTACTTCGTTGTGGTTTGAACAAGGTTAACCTGGTGCCATGTGTGAGCTACGTCTATCTCGGCTTCTATACTTTTGACTTATAGGGTGCTTCGTCTTCCCTCCATCCTGAATTTGGCCTCTATAAATACTATCATGTCTAGTACTATCATTCTTAACAACTTCTTCTCGATATTCATAGCCAAGTGTACTAGGTCCTTTAACTGCACACAATGTTGCAACTCCACTGCATCCTGAATATCATGGTTGGACCTAGCTAGAAATCTTATTATTGTAGCTTCTATGTCTTCCTCAAAATTTGTTCTAGTTATGGCAATCTCCATCTGTTGTGATAATCTTCATTGCTCTTGGAACCTTGTGTCAGGTTTTACAAAAGTTGGTATTGCTCCATGTCATATTGTATAAGAGTGAATCACCTACTCATCACTCTCTACATCTCATTGCATGTATTAATGAGTTTCTCCCTATTCCACCTCTTACTAAAACTGTCCTAATTTGACCAAACAATAGAAAAATCAGAAAAAATTAACAACGAATCATTTTACTTTTTTCTCCTTTGAGTAATTATGACAGTAAAAAACTAGTTCCGATCCACTTTTCTCTCCCACTCCAAGTACGCATTTGGATTATTATTCTTACCTTGGAAGGAAGGAATCATCACCTTTATGCTATTATATTATGGCCCAGCTGCTATTGCCTTCGGTTGTGCTGGGTTTCCTAATATTTAGTGTGTCATAATTCATTCTCATATTCAAGTGTTTCTTCCAGAGGAATTTGAGTTTTCCTACGAGTATGCCTTCTACAAAGTTCTGACGCATCACACATTGCCAATCACATATTCATTATATTGTCTCCAAGGTCATACTAAGGCGCTTGAGCTCTTTATCGTTGCCTAATAGTGGACTCTTTTATCCTCTTCAGCTCCTAAATGTGACATTCTTACATGCAGAAAATTGTTATACTAGCAAACAAAACAAGGCCTGTCCAGTCACTCCATCACATGTTTTCATACTCATAGGATGGTCACTCAGTCAATTTCTATTTACACAAAACTTTGTTGGGCTTTTGCCCTCTAATGATCTAACCCATCGTTTTTTTACCACTCAGAAATTCCTTATGCCATTGATAATAAGCAAGTAATCAAGATCCAAGATCTGAATAACACCATACAAACAAAGAATTAAAAATATCAAAACCACTATTGGAATCAACCCTTAATAATTAGTAAATGCATCGACCTAACTTTAAAAACCTAACTTGATCTAGATATCAAATGAAACATTATGCATTCAAATTTTTCGGCTGCAAAGTCCATCAAAATTTGCGGTTGATTCACACTGCTAGAAATTCCTATTTTCCTAGTTCAACATATCAACGGAACGCGCCAGAAGAGTGAAGCTAGTATTAAGCGTCATTTCAAGCCCAAAAAAAGACATTTTGGTACTTTTCTCACCATTTTTTATGGTGATTAGGGAGAATACCGAAAAAATTGTAGGAAACTAAGTAGGTATTTTTTTTTAAAATAGATTTCTTTCTTCTTCTTCTTTTTCTTTTTTCCCTGCTTTTTGCATTAATTTCTTTTCACGCTTTTTGCATTCAAATGTGAGTCAAGATGAAGAAGAGAAACAAGCCATAAACCTCTGAAAAGAAAATTATAAGAGAGAGAGAGAGAGAGAGAGAGAGAGAGAGAGTGAAGTGAGATAAGAATAGATAGAATTTAAGGACTGATTACCAAACTAAAACGAACCTTGCATTAAAACGTGACATTGGAAGAGATTTTGAGCCGTATGATTGGCACAACTCTTATTCGATATAATCGATCATGAATAAGAACATTGGGATGATGGGTTGGGTTTTTGAGCCGTTGTTTATAGATGAGAAGAACCAAATATCAAGAACCCAAGAAAGTATGAGAAAAAATGACTGAACCTCACAATAGTTCTAATATGTAGTTAAATTGCATCGTCTGGAGGCCAATATGCGGATCTTAAACGTAAAAAAATAATAATAATAGAACGAGTAACTAATGAAAATGGAAAATTAATTTTACTTGAGGAAACCTGAAGGAAACTTAATTACTAATCTTTCTTGAGGCCAAAATTACAAATAGTAATAAAATGCCTAAAACTAATAATAATAATAATAGAGCTCAAATAATATAAATTACTCTAGACCAGCCCAACACATTGAATTGTGGTCAACGTGGTTACCTTGGTTTCATATTTAGTTTAGTCTGTTTGGCACAATTCTTTAAGAACATTCATTCAACCAATCCTTTCTTTCTAGCTACACGATTCGAATTGGTAATTGGTGGCACCCATCACCTACTCACTGTAGTGTTTCAAATTGCCGATCACCACAATATTGCATTTGGAATCATCAACTGTATCAAGCTACAATTGCAGTATGACACTTACCACATAATAAATCACTCGCAATATATGTAAGGGTCACAATAGATTGCAGCAGGGCATAATGAGCTACAACAATTTTGATTTTAGGTTGTAAACACAAAAAAAATCACACCGCAATTGTCGCAACCTCATTGCAACCACCACAATTCCCCAATCACGAACTTTCACAACTGTGAGACCAAACATCAATTTAGAACTTTGGCTATTTGGCTCCCAACGTACATAACTCCCCTATTGGGTTATTTGGGAAGTTGTGGCCCCACTTCTCACACTATGCACAGGAAAGTACCTTCCATCTCTTTCAAATATAAGCAATGATATTCCAACACTTATTAATCTGAATGTACCGCAACAACTTCATAAAATAATGAGAATTCTCCTCTTCTTTTTCTCTAAACTTCTTTTCTCCATCACTTCTCTCTAAATATGATGGGTGTCTACACTTATTTTATGTTAAAGTAACATTTCCCCTCAAATAAATCTATTTAATATCAACAATGGTATTTGTATTATTCCATAAAATCCAAGACACCCAACATCCAAAACACAAAAATATGGGGAACCCAAAATTTCATTTTTTTTCCTCCAACTTCTTTCTTCAACTCTCCTCTTTTCTCTCTTAGGTGCCTAGATGTCCCTAAAAAATGGGGTTAAGTATCTGTTAAGTATCTTTAACATATACCAAACCAATTATGTTAACATAAGACGATATTCTTAATAGATGGTTTTAGGTCTTATTGTATATAGATTTAAATGCACATTACTCTAAATTGAACAGTTAGTTTTTTTATTCTGAACTTTATTGTAATTTTTTGTAAATATTATACTCCCTTAAGTCCTAGCTTCTGAATTCACCAAAAAAAAAAACCAAGAGTCCTAGCTTCTGAAGCCTGACTATAATCTGCCAATGCCCTTAAAGAACTAAAAGATGTGCTTAAGAATAGCATCTAAGTAGTGTGCAATTTACAATCATTATTCTCAACAAAATGCATGCAAAAAACAATTTCATCTTTTTCCCCTATTTATCCTTCTATTGGAGGTAATTTGTTTGAATATCTAAGATTTTATAGTGAACATGACTCTTCAACACTAATAATATGAAGCTACTAATTAAGGGAAAGGAACATTTGTTACTCTAATCGACCATATTTAGGTCAAACAATTTCACATTCTGACACAGAGTATACAAAACAAAGGAGGAAAATGTATTATTTATGAAAAACAGAATTCCTGGAAAAGATTATGCAAATAAATAAATAGACTTTGCAGTCAACTTGTATTTATTAAATTAAATTATTGCCAAAGCATCAATATATTGTCAAATGACAAAAACTGGTTTAAAGAAGGACAAAGGAAATATCAGCGTTTACCACACGTGGAGGCAGATGATCATGACAAAACATGTAAATGCATCTGAATTATATATTTGATTTGTTGTGGTAAATGTTGCTCGGTCCAATTAAATAATCTTATATCAATCTTGATTCAAATCATTAATATATAGGCATAACGTAAAAGGTTATAAATTGGGAGCCTTAAAATCGCTAAAATCAACATATATTACGGAAAACAACAAGAATTAGAGAAACGGTTTTACATACATATTTTCTAGTTTCTACGACATTAAAAGCAGGCCGGTGGACTACAGTAGCGATGTACCCATATATATATATATATTGACAAACCTTAAAATTTTTTTTTTAATTTTAGTCTCGAACTAATTTTTTTGTTCTTTTAGATCCTCTAAGTTGTTTTGTTTTTAATTTTAGTCCCCTAACTAATTTTCTATTCTTTTAGGTCCCTAATTTATTTTTTTATTTTGATTTTATTTTAATTTATTTTCTACTCATGTAGTAAGATGCAGTAAATCAAAATAAAAGAGTCTAACGAAATAAAACTGAACAAGACATTTACCTTTTTTAACTATAAAATAAAAACAGAAATTAAATAGAATAGAAATTAAAAAATGAACCAAAAATTAAACGAACAAAAGAAAATAATAAGAATTAAATAAAAATAGAATTTGAATTGATTCTTATCATTTTTCTTTTATTTGTTATTTATTTATTTTATTTTATTTAATTTTCGTTTTTATTTTACTGTTAAAAAAGGGTAATTACTTCTCATTTTTTTAATTTCTTTTATTTTAATTTACTGTGTCATAATTGAAAATAAAATAAAATAAATATTAAAATAATAAAAAAAATTTAGGGGACCTAAATAAAAACCAAAAACTAGTTAGGGACCAAAAAGAATAAGAAATTTGTTAGACTAAAATGAAAACCAAAAATAAGTTATGGAACTAGTGTATTTTATCTTATGTGTTTTAGTAAACTCTAAAATTAGTTCCTTAAAAAAATAGTATAAAAAAGTAATCCCTGATTAATATAAAATCTTAAAATAGTTTTAGGAATTAACATGTTCGATGAAAATATTTTTCAAGAATTAACATGATCGATAAAAATATTTCACAGATACTAGTCGATTCTTGAAAAGAACTAATTTGATCCATATTTTTAATTTTTAGGAATTAGGTTTGGATTTCTCATTGTTCATAGGCAAATTACACGAACATTTCGTCTGAACGCATGCATGCGAGAGTCTATTTTAATTTTCTTGGGACATATTTATTATTACTGGTTTCTCTCCCTGTGTTTCTAATCTCCACACAATATGTTGTTGAAACATACATAAAAACAGGTTTGAAAAAAAATGAAAGAAATGATTAGCGTCTTTCATAGATGGAGAAGGATATGATCGTGACAAAAGTATTTGTTGATTCATATTAATAACAGGCATCAATGCGAAAGGTAATACGTTCGCAACTTAAAAGCTATAAAAACAACATATATCAGTCTTGAAAGCAACAAGAATAACAGAAAGGTTTTTACACACATCACCATTTGTTATTGAAAGGAGGTGGACCAATCCTTAATAAATATTTTGGTCAATGGAGTCATTTCTTTGTCTTATTCTGATCTCCATCACTAAGACTAATGTATAAATTTGTTTGATTTGATGCCCTATAACGTAGCTCCACCCAATAGCGTTCCTTTATTTGAAAATTCTTGCCTAAGGTTTATTCAATTCTCCATAAAAATAACGTTGTCTCTCCAAAACCACCATGGCCGCTGATGATAAAATCCCTCGGAGCATATATGAACACTCACCAAATAGCCGCATAACCATATCGTCAGTGATCTTCTATGTCTTAGTATTTGTTGCTATGGTCCTTCTCATTTCTATTCGGAATATGAACACTAGTTCTTCAGAACTTTCATTTGGTTTGACATGCCTTAAAACTCCAAAAGCTGGTGAAACAAACACATCTTCAACTTTT